>VCRD01003684.1:31473-57155 GCA_006783055.1 Trinorchestia longiramus
GCCGCATCTCAATTTAGCTGCTACCAGACCACGGCCCTTTCCAGTACTCTTAATGCTTCAACACCTCCAACATTAGAATTTTCTTTTTTGAATTACTGTTATGTATGCGAGTGGTACTCTGAAAAATACTACGACTACATACATATAATGACTTCAATATTGCCAGATGCAAGTAGAATATAATAGAATGAGGCTATAGGAACGAACCTTCTGGCCCATTCTTGGGTTGGATAATTACTTCGACAAGTAGTTTAGAGGATTTTTCTATAATCAAACTAGTTCTGCTGGCATCTGTAGAGATGATGTTATTTGAGTGTTTCATATTTTGTTCTATGAGATGTTTGGTAATTTTTTGAGTTTATAATGATGGATGCAGATCAAGCTATATTTGGGATCAAATATTATGCGCTGACAATTTTATACGCGTGGCTTCATCCAAAAAGTAAAATATTATTTCATAATTTAAAATTGTTTATTTCCTGGCTGAGTTTGATAATGTTCCGTGTATCGTAGATGCACGCATAAATTCACTACGAAGCTACAACGCTCTCCATTGTCATTTTTTTTCATATATTATCAAAGTGCTTGACTCATCTTTATATTTTCTATCCAAGGTAGCTCCATTTCTTCGTCCCTAAAATTTATTTTCAAAAAATTCATAATTCGTCTCTTAGAAATTATGGATCAGTTTTATGTCGAAAACGCTTTGACTTGTTTCTGTTATAGTTTCTGCTATAGTTTCTGCTTTCGTTTCTTTTTTTTTTGTTTTTCATGAGCTTTTCTCACTATTTGCTTCCACTAGTAACTCCTTAAAAATAACCTGTTTTTAGTATTATAAATAATTGTAATGACGTTAATGTGTGTCCCGCTTCCAAATCTAGAAGAATTTGAGGGACAACACTGACAGTTTCCTACGCACAACCCCCATATTAAGAAATAAAAACTGCTTCCTTGACGTTCTTTTGCTCGTCGAGCTCAGTAGAGGATTCAATGATTCAGTGTAGGCTCGGTCAGAGTTTGCAGAAAATTGAGACAATGTTTATGCTAGCGTTAATAATGCTTCAATCTAATTTGAGCGAAAGCTCAGTCAGGACTGCTCGTAAGGCATGAAGGCATTGTCTACAGGACGCCCTACTCTGCACCGCTAGCAGTGGAGGCAAACAGGCGGGCACGAATGTATGCCGCACCAACCACTTTCAGGAAATTCTGTTGCTGCTGACTGCTTACTGCACCCATGGTGAAAATAAACCCAAACAAAAATTGAGTTATTTCTGAAGAAATACGTGGAAAAAATATATTTCTACTGATATTCTGGTAAAAATGTGTACTTGTTGCAAACGGAAAAAACTTTTATTTACCTAAGTTTTTCTCCAGCTGATACGTTGTCAAATTAAACCTTACAGAAAGAAATAGGTATGGATAACTTGTACTAATAGTTTAACTCGTTAATTTTCAAAGGTATCTGGCCAGAAGTTGATCCAATAATGACTGCCTGAGTGCAATACGCTAGTTGCAACAATGTTGGAAGAATGCGTCCTGGCCAAAGATGCTTGCTACCTCCTCTCATTGTCTACGACTTTCTTACTTGTTTGGTTTTTAATTGATTCTTTATTTGTAAGTGCAGGCCGTCGAAAATATTTACTGGAAGGTATTAAAGACGACTGAACTCGATGGTTTACACTAAATATTTTCACCAGTAAATATTTTTACATTATTCCAGTAAATATTTTTACATCACCAGCTTGGTCGACTGGTGAGCGAGTCTGCTTGCGAGCGGAAAGACCCGGGTTCGAATCCCACTGCCGACATGGTTGACGCGGCTAGAATTACGGCATGGGACTTGGGTAAAAAACCGAATAATTATCGAAGTAATTATCCGACCCAAGAATGGGCCCGAAGGTTCGTTCCTATAGCCTCATTCTATTCTATTCTAAATGATAGGTCTACGTGTGGGATGCTTAGCTACATTCCATTTTACATGTAGAAGACCGAGAACTGTACATTTAACGGATTCAGTAAGTGCAATGACTTGATATGAATTACAATTATGGTGGGAACCCAGGAACTGAGCGAAGGTGACCCGGAAAAATGAGATCAAGATTGTCTTGACGCACTTCACTGCTTTCCAGTCCTCTTCATCTCGACCTTACGCAGTGCAGTGTCACTCAACTTGCAGGGACTGCTTTTCGTAGTACCCACTGCAGTTTTCAATGAGTGTAGCCTATTTATTCACTAATTTAGTATAAATATTGTAAATCTATAAAATCTAAATCCATAGTGAGCGTTAACAACTATTGGTTAACAGTTTCATTATATATGATACAAGCATCCATAGGTTATGGTTGTGATTGCCTCTTGCAGCACTACTTTCTCATACAATATGTTACTAATAAACTAGTTTTCATACACCAAGTCAGCTTTTAAAAATAATTTACTGATAATATTTAATGCAATACTACAACACACTGACTAAGCTAAAACTAAAGGAATTATTTCATTTGAAGACAGAATTGTATAGTGACCTACGGCACGACCTGATCTTACATAGTATGTAAGAAAACAAACTTGAACCTCAGTCTGCTTGATATAGAGTAATTATGATCCACTCTGTACCTGCATTTCTGTGGTCATAACTTGAAATACTGAATAATCGCAATCAATAGTCTTATTGTTTATAATTCCCTGATCATTACCTGTTGTTAAATCTAATTTTCTGAAGCATTTTTATTAGCGTTTCAGGTACATTACCATGTACTGTGTAATATTTGAAGTTTGAAATGGCTTCTGTCACCTATGAATTAGATATTCTAAAAAAATTGGGAGAGGCAATACGTTACCAACGGTGGAGTTCTTTATTATAAACTTTAATGACGAGTTGCTCTGACTCTAAAGATGTGTGTTGGCGAAATTTTTTGGGATGAGATATAGACAATGCGATGATTTTTTCTCTTTTTAAAAGCTACAAGTTGACATACTCGGTGCATGTATTGCGAAGCTTATCAGCATTTCCCTATTGAAATACTTCAGAAGTCTTACGATGTTCAAGAAATAGCTGTGTTGAGAACTACGGTGAGTACGAGCTACTATGGCTTTTACGAATGTGCACTGAAATTTTGATTATCCTGCAATGTGTTAAGAGAAGCTCTTCTTGGAGGTATACGGACTCCTATGCTCTCCTGCTGGACGATATCTATAATTTGTATTCTCGTCACTGTCTTCAACATGTCATTCCAATCTACAACGGCACGCGCTATCCAATATTTATTAACAGACAAGACTACATTGCAAATATTTTTTTAATGTCATCCAAATGGACTATTGTTGAAAATAAATAAGAGAATGGAACATGTATGAAGGAAACCATGATCAAGCTCGTCTTGTAGTTATGTTGTTATGACAGTAGGACGACGACTTTTGGTGGATATTTCTGCTTAAGCAACGAAATCTCACATTAACAGAAAGCCGCTCGTCTACAGTAATTTCTTAACCCTACCTCATGAAACGAAAATACATTCTCTGCATTCTAAAATGAAGAAATCAAGTGCAATGCAGCAAATATTAAAGCATGATGCAACCAATGGAATGCTGACGTGTGCCTATAAGGAAGTACAACAACACCGCTACCATGTTGATCTGTTGAGATGCACAGAGGAAGTTCTTTGCTAACAATGACCTACGTTTACCGGACTCTTTGTTTGCTGTTCCGGCTCTCATAAGAGGTTGTTGTTCTTCATCTTGATCCTACTCTTGTTCCTCGAAGAGTCATTCATTGTGCTGTCTTTATTTTTATCTTGTCCTTTATTCATAGAAAATTTGTGTGCTTGTCAGATAGAGATGAGATTTAATTGCTTTGACCACGAGACAACGCAAGAAGTGAAGCAATATTGTACCTTGCAGTGAGGGGAACAGTATGGACTATGCCAGTCAATGTATGAATTACTCATCATAAATAGTGAATGACCTGCTAATTTCGCAATTGTGACGTCCATTATTCCTGGTGTTAATGCAAGGGACAGCACCATGTCTCCTTCTCGTGGGTAGAGTGTTAATATGAGCTTCATTCCGATGACCACTGCATGATCCATTCGTTAGAGCGCTCGCCAGAACTTACGATCATTTTTGCCCGAAGCAGCGCACAAATATATATAATCAAACTTAATACGGTTATACACATGAGCTTTAGAATATTTACTCTCACAATGCTCCCTGTAAGCTCTTCGACCTTTTCATTAACAAACTTTGGAGAGTTATAATTTTTATTGATCAGACAGCTGCTGTTGTGGTAGTGCTGGTGGTGATTAAACACCTACTACTGTGGCAGTGCTGGTGGTGATTAAACGCCTACTACTTTGGTAGTGTTGGAGGTAATCAGACAAAAATTTTAATAGCACATACTAAGTTTGTTTAAGACGTATGGATGTCTATTGTGAACCGGCTAAGTCACGTTGTTGTACATGACCAGGTGTTGTACGCTGATAGCTGCACTCCCCTCCCCTCCCCCCCGGGCTGTAACGTCTGTGTTAGTACTGCATTTGTTGAACAACACGTAATATTACCTAATCTAAACCAAACCCTAAGAGCCTTGCTTCATCTAATGCAACCCCTAGGCAGCACTGCCTTATATAAAGCAACCCCTCGGCAGCACTCCCTACCTTATCTAAAGTAAACTCTAGGTAGCACTGGCTTATTTAAAGCAAATCCCATACAACATTACCTTATTCAAAGCTGTGTTGATCAAATACAGCACAATGTATAGCTTGATATATTACTATGTTATCATGAACTCGATTTTCTCTCATCAAATGCTGCTTGAAATAATCAAACTATGTTTCTGGAACAGCGCTCACGTTACTTTATTAAACCTAAAGCTGTTCGACGCATAATGACAGTCTATTCGTTGATGTGCGTTAAATATTCTGCAGTATCAAACTTCCTTATACAATTCAAAATAAATTAATTACTGCATTTATTCATTTGTCTTAAAAATTTCAAACGTACATTACGTATGCGTGTACTTGGGTATCGTACGTTTGATTATATTACTTTAATGTTGGACTTGAGGAGCTGAGAAGTCTACGCAGCATGATGACAGTCAGTGTGCAAATCAGGAAAAGGAAAGACAGACTAGTTATCCAATGACAGTGTACCTGCTGACTGTAGATGTGCTAGTGCAAAAAATGTCCTCAAGAACTGAAAATATTGTCGATTGCAATGTTGAAAAATTGTCGAGTTATGGAGCCCTATGCTTGTAAAATTGATTAATAAATTGAGTTTACTGGAGTAGTTCAATCAGGAAGAAAAATGCCCTAGCTACAATTATCTTTGTGCGATATTGATCTTACACATTAATGGAAAAGCGACTAAAAAATAGTATCTGTACTCATTGAAGTTCCCTGAAGATCCTCGTGCTTCTAAAAGATTTTCTCAGTCCAGCGTTTACCAAAGCAACTCTTCTAGTAAAATTGGTCTCTTATTTTAGACTTTACGGTACAACTTTGTTCATCTCTCTGCACCTACACCATCTTCACAAATCATAAAACTTGAAGAAGCATACATAGTATATCTATCAAACCAAGTTACTTCGATAAAACCTTGGTAATGAACCTACTTCCAAGTGGAACAGCAAGAATAATTTCCGCACATCAGTGTCCTCCGTGGCGCGTTTTACGAGCGGACCTCCCTGAATATTTGCAGCACTCTATCGAGTTTTCAGTGTATTGCTTCCGTGGTATTAATCTGCTGAAGTTGACTATCTGTTATCGATATTGGTGTGTCTATTACGATCCTCGTTACAGTAATTGAAACCAATGCAACGATGAACTCGAGCTGTTCGCCTTCTTCCTGCCGCTACCAAAATAAGCATCACTTGTCTTCATCTACGCAACGATTTCATTATTAAATTTTATTAACAATCCCTAAATGTTAAACCAAAGTTCAATTTATCTGTTGGCTTTAGATTCAGTAGGTTGTGCGTCCGATGGTTTTCGCAATTTTATGCAGGAGAAAGTACAGTCTCCCAGAATAGCTTTTTAGCAGAGAAATTCAACAAATAGAAAAGGCTGGCAGCCTGCCTAATATAATTTATCTACTGGATTTACGTATCAGAGGCTAAATATTTTTGTCAATAGGATTTTTTGATTACGAAACCCCGCAATGGATGTCGTTTATTTTTTTGCGTAGACGAAACTCGAAGTAGATGATTTAATAAATTAGGGGTACGTTCAACTATAATTTTAAGTTTTGATGTTTCACATTTTTCTATTTTCGATATTTTTATTTCCCTAAGGAAACGTCCCGACTCAGGTTGGTAATGACGAAATTCTATGCAAAAACCTTGGTACTAAGGCATTCTATAGCTCAACTGAGTGCTTCACTAACCAGTATGTTTCCTCCTTTCTACTTCTTGTCTGCCTTTGTCAATCACTGCTGTGATAATCTCGTGTGCCTCCCTTTACAGTGTTTTCATACTCGCCATCAGTTCTACTTCTACCCTGATTTTACTTTATTTTTCCAGAAAATTTTGCTGAGCCAAAAACTCTCATTTTTTATCAGGTCGTCTGCTGCTATTTGATCTTCAGAATTGAGAGAAGGGCTTCCCATTTCCCTTCCTCTCGCGCCGTAAAGTTGTCGCTCACCGTGGCTGCAAACCAAAATTGAGCGTCACTTAAAGGATCTTGGAAATTTTAGCTCTTCCTCAAGACATTGTCGACAACACAGTTTTTTCCAAGTTTTTTTGGCAGGAAAAAACGGTATTTTGTTGTTCAAAAGCTAAACTTGCTGATGCTTTCGCCAAAACGAAGAGGGAAGACTCTCATAAAACGCAGTGTGCATCTTTTGAATAAGTGGCGCTGACGACAAAACTTCATCTTTTTCAAAAATATTTTACTGAAACTACACCGAAATGTGTGAGCAGTTATTTTGTCGTTGTAATACAAACCTTTCGTGTTGATGATCACGTTTCCCGAATCGATGTTATTTAATTTTCTCTTCCTGAATTACTGTTGCAAACAAAGTAAAGGGCGAAAAATTCCAATGTAAAATATTTGTCCAGTGCATCATAGGCTTGGGCGTTGTTAAACACTCATATAATCGACTTGAATATAAAACTCAAAAGTTTGAAAAGAAAATTTATGCTCACGTGTTTGAAATTAGTTTAAAGACGCAATATGAAAACGCATAGAGATTAAGACTGATGGTTTTCCTCGTTACCGAACAACTTGAACAAAATCTCAAGGCCTACATCGCTCTCTAAAAGTAAATAATTTTGTGGGATTTATCCCATGCTTTCTCTTGCACAGAGATTAACTATAAATAATAGAAACTGGTTCGTTTTCATGGGGCTGTTAGCAAAAAGGTGTCGCTTTCGCCTTCCCTATTCAGTGGCATGGAGCTGGCCGTCCAGAATCTCTTCTTTACCTCGCCGATTTTGCTGCATGGACTTGCAAGGCCTGAGAAAACAGCCTTAAATATTGACCGGCCTTGTGTATGCATAACTGGGCGCTGTAACTTGCAGGTGTGCATGCATAACTGGGCGCTGTAACTTGCAGGTGTGCATGCATAACTGGGCGCTGTAACTTGCAGGTGTGCATGCATAACTGGGAGCTGTAACTTGCAGGTGTGCATGCATAACTGGATGCTGTAAATTACAAGTATGCATGCATAATTGGACGCTGTAAGTTGCAAGTATGCATGCATAGCTGACCAAATAACTCTTAGTCCTGTACTCATATCTAGGCATAGGACTCTCAGCCCAGTAATCATCGTTGTTCAAAAGTCTCTGCCCAGAGTATGTAAGGACAAAATTTACAGCCCTAAGGTTCTTTCATGGAATGGCTGCAGGTTTTGCCTAACCGTAATTTCAGGTGAAATGAATATGCAAATCATGTAAATTAATGTTAGTGATTTTACATTTCATAAAAGCCAACAATTAATGATGAACGAAATGTAATACTTGAACAATCATAACTCAAACTAACTGACCGATGAGTAAGGGAGAAAATTAAATAAAACTTTACTTAGCCGGTCACCATAACACACGGCTAAACTTCTAACCAACTAATAATCTATCTCTATCTCGATGCTTCTATGCTGAATCTATGCATCAAAGTCCCTGTATTCCTACACCCTAAACTTTTATCTACCTATATTGAACTGGTGCAGGTGTAAGGCGCCGCTGAAGAGGTCAGGCCTGACGGGGAAGAAAATTCACTTGTTTTGTTTAAGAATAAACAAGTATTATTAATGTTTCCAAAGTTTACCATTATGCATTCTTGTTCTCTAGAATTCTGATCATATTTTCAGTAATTTCGTTATTTATTTTCTATGTTCACTGTTACTCTCGCTCAAATTTGAGTGACACTATTGAAATTTTTAATGCGAGTATCGTGCGACACATAAAAATTGTGTAATTATCAACACTTGTGTTAATTACTGTTGACGACAACAACTCCAACAAACCAGTGGCTTGCACGAATTCATTCCTTTTTTACCGAATTTTGAACCTACTCCACAACAAGTAGCAGGCATGTATCATATATGTGGCACCTTGCGAAGTTTGTTTTTGCAGTTAATTGCATCCTTACAGCAACTTGAATTTTTAAAGCATTAGACAACTTTATTGCACGTATCTATCACCTGCTGTTGTATTCTTTTCTATACCTGCTAAACTTTGAAAATTTCATTTCACGAGCGCTAAAAAATTGAATTTGGTCGCCTGTAGATTTTTGAGAAGCACATTATGCGCGTTATTCTGAATCGGCACTAGTAATTTTGTATTCATAATTTGGTCTAGAGCTTCAAGTGCAAATACTACTCAGACGTCGAATAGTGAATTCGGTAACCTACAGGAAATTCACCTCCAAACTGAATACGCGATAACTCTTGGAATATTTTCGGCAGCCATGGAAATTTGTTCAAAATATTGACTGTGGTTCACATCACTTGCCAACACAACTCTGTTTTATTTCCTTGATAGAGTATAGCTTTGGACTCGTAGCTGTGTCGTTACTTTGAAGCAGTGTTGTAGCTCGCAGTGTTGTAGCTCGCAGTGCTGTAGCTCGCTATAACTTGAGTTATAAAGCACTTCCTTCTTGAGACACTTTGTCAGAATAATTCTTTTGCTCATTTCCTGTAATGATCATTATTTTTTCAACATGCTCCCGGTTTCTAATCTTTTAATTTCACAGACATTCACTGTAATTTATACAGTTCCAATCATGTAAGACACCGTAGAATTTGTTTTAATTAAATGCATGCAATATTGGTTTACTAAAACACGTTGCGTTGCATGTTGACAAGCAAGATTTTTCACCACAAGATTGGCAATTTTTCAAGTGTTCTGTAATTGGTAAACTTCACGTTTATATATAATGATATTTCATACCTACGAAAATATGTAGAAGAAATGTCTCAGGGATGGAGCTTATTTCACTAGATGTATCTGAACAGGATTTGACGCTCCTGATGCTATTTGAGTAGCGACACTTTCATCACGTATAGTAAGTGATGCAAAGTGCATCAATTTTGGACTCGTCCTAGCTAGAAAGCAAGGTTAAATTTTTGACGAGCAACGCTGCTGAGGTGCGTGATGAGCCTTGCACCTGTAAACATTGTACGAGGGTATGTCAGGCCTACCTCGAGTTCCAGTGTAATCACCTAGTCCTGGGTTTTATCCACTTCTTGCAGTTTGGCTATCATTATTGATTTAATATTCCATGTAACGGTTACTTCCTTCCCGCATAATGAAGGCACCATCGCTCTACTGAAAGCTTAAAAGTGTTTTTTTCTTGCCTATGTTTGAAATTCTATTTTATGGCGAAATGACAGCCTAGTTGCGTATGCCGATGGGGCTCAGGGCCTGCATTGGGCCATACAAGCCCCAGCTGCCTAGCTGCTGTCGATGCTCTAAACCAGATTGCTTGATTTGCATAGGATTTGGGCGGCGGGCTGATCGAAGGCCTTACGGTGGAGTGCCACGTGATGTGCCTTGTCTAATAATATACCACATAATATGCTATGTGATGTGTCACGTGTAATATATCACTTAATATGCCACGTGATGTGCCTTGTCTAATAATATACCACATAATATGCTATGTGATGTGTCACGTGTAATATATCACTTAATAGGCCACGGGATGTGCCTCGTCTAATAATACATATACCACATAATATGCTATGTGATGTGTCACGTGTAATATATCACTTAATATGCCACGTGATGTGATGTTATTCGGCACATTGAATAATACGGCACATGATATCCCGTGTGATGTGCTGCATCAAATAATAAGCCACATAATATGCCGCATGAGGACTAGTTGTATCACGGGCCACATAATGCACCACATAGTTACGTGCCACAAACTGACGTGTGTAATGTCAGGATGGTGTTGTTTGGCTGTTTTGTGTATGTACATGCCGTATGTACATACGCTAGTGTGTAAGTACATATGTGTGTATATGTATGTATGTATGTATAATGTGTGTGTGTATATGTAAGTACAGTGTCCATTTATAGTACTTAAAAAATTAAATTGTACGCATTATTCTTCTTTGCTACGCAATGCTTTATTTTACCGTAGTGCCAATTCCCTAGTCACACAAACGTTTAGTAGATACTTGTATTCTTTCATTCAATAATGCCGTACTATTTTAGGTAGTCTAAAATCCTGGCAACTACTGCATCATAAGAAATATTCCAAAACAGAATAACTCAGGCTCCGCTAACTTGGACTGGAAGTAGCTTCCGAATTCTTAATGCCGATCTAGTAGAGACATGTGAAAGCCTTGCGACAGCGCGACCAGCAAGCAAGCCCTAGTGCGTGTATTCCCCAGTGTATGTTTGCGTATTTGTATTATGTTATCACACTGCAAATAGTTCTCACGACTGCACCAAGCCCATTGTTCGCCATGCTATCTGTATGAAGCAAAGCCAGGGAATGTAATTTGCACTGGCCGAATACCTTACGAAAATAGACCATCTCACGTTGTAATTTCACAGTCTATCACGATAAGATCAATATATCCTCTGCATTTTATTCCGTTGCAGTTATAAGTTAAACTGATTCGAAGGTTTCAGCGTTAGTGTTCACATGTGAAGAACATCAAGTTGATACCTAAAACTAAAAGTTTTTTCTTTGAATTAGAAAATGTTGGTTGGATTGCGTATCTCGAATCTTGCCTTTATGAATAGAATTTATTACTATCGACTGGATTAAGAAGGCTACAGGCTACATGGTTGGTTTGATGATGAATAAGAAATTTTAATGGAGGGATCATTGAGGGTCGTACATGCTCCTATTGACATTAGAACAACACAACAGCATCGGCTCACTGCTACACAAACTCTTAATCTTTGTGAATGAAGCGCAGGCGTCTTCTGCCACATCCCAGCGTGATCTCGCTTGCAATGAGCGGTGCTGAGTTTACACTCCGACTTTTGACGTCGCGTACTGCAATCAAGGAGCAATATGCGAGGCCGTAGCTTCCTCTGCCCTCAGGAGCTCATCTGGGTCTCTGCTTTGCATGTCTTCGTTAATTCTTGTATAATTGAGGGGAGAAACCACAAGTCGATCACATGATTTATCCCAGCATGACACACATTGTTATTTTGGTACTCCTGACTACGTAAAATTTCAATCTTAGAATCCTCTTAAAAGTTCAATAAAAAGGCAAAATATGTAATGCACTATAGTAAATGTATGTTGAATTTTCTTGCGTGAAAGTTCCACTACATATATGCAATAACACAAAAGAAACAGAAATAATAGTTGGAAAAATTATACGTAGCCATCACGATCTATAGATCCTTGAATCATTGTTTGTTATTTATTACTCATCAAACTACGATTTGTGTCCAATAGTTCGACATTTGATTAATTTTACAAATCAATTTGAACGATAATTAGTCAAGTAAGTTAAGACTCGCAACGCTTGTAAATTCTTCAGTGAAGCACATTGAGGCACCCAGCGTCCTGCGTCCAGGCAGATCTCAAGCTACGATTTAAAACATTCTCAAGGCTTTTTGTCTTTCCTGTTCGCTCTTGTCTCATCCTGGTTGTCTGTGTGACCAAAAAATGCCATAATTATTAATGGGTCGCTGTTTTGTCACAGTTTAAGCAAATTCAGAAGAATTTTGAGTCCTGGGGCCGTAATTCTATGTTTTGAGGCTTGCTGCTGTAGCTGATCAACAAAATAATTGTGAAAAAAGCAGTAGCGGTAAGAATAGCCTATTGCTATTACGATGGGTCTGCGTAGATCAGAAAAACCCCATGAACCTATTTGACCTTTGTGACATTGAAATTATCAATTTTCGAGTAGCATTGCCTCATCACTCATCGAACTATTTTGTTTAAAACTACATTCGATGAATGAGAAGGAAACTAATGTTGTTGCTATGTTTTGAGTCGTACAAAATAATTCAGTTTGTTGAAATTTTCTGTTCTTTTTCTATGCGATCGTGACGACCATATGACCTCAAACTCTTGTCTTTAATTTAAGAGGTTCGAATGGGAAGGAAAAGACGTAGTGCCAGCACTCGGCATAATGACAAAGGTCCTCTCAGTCCGAGTCGACGTTCAGAACGCTTCTCTCAAGAAAAATTGCTCGTTGCTCCTAATGAGATGGTTCAATAATCTAAATTTTTGAAATATTCTTTCCCTGAAAAATACAAAGTGTGTTTCAGAATTCTTTTAGAAGAATAGTTTCAATGTTATTCTTGGACTTTGTAGGCAAAACATCAGAGCTATCAGCATTTGTATTAATGTTTGGCCTTTTGTGGGTAATTTTATGAAAATAATTCTCTACATATAGAATTCATTAAAAAATGCTAGATTTACCTTAAATTATGTGAAAGAGAGCATGTAGTTTTTATTTCTTATTCAAAGTAGACCTCTAGTGTATTATTAAAATTACGAGCAATGCTGACTTGAAAAGTGAAGAAAAGAATCAACGTAAAAGGGAACGTTTTGAATAGCAAACATTTCGAAATGCAGAGATCTCATCAAAGGTTTTTTATTTCAGTCGACATTCAAGTGTTTTATGAAACGTTTGTAGTTTGAAGCTTTTTTCATTAGAATGGAACGATTAGTGGAGTACATGCGGAGAGAATGTCTATTTTCATAAACATGATTGCTCTATCCAGTCGTATATTGGTCGCACTAAACTCCAGTAGTTTGTCAGATCAAGCAAACATTGGGAAATTTTCAATAAGACTGACCATCCATCCATTCACCTCTCCTTCTCAGTCAGCATTGAAGGACCAATTGTCTCAAGTATAACTAAGTCAATCGTGACCTGGTGATTATACACTAGCTTTTCGTATTTGCCGATAAATCTAACTTACGTGAGGACCATAGTGATATCAAGTTCTGATAGCATTACCTACTGAAATATTTCCTTGTGTACGTAGAAAGGAGTGTTGGTGGGCATTAAAGTGTGTTCATGGATGTTTTAAAATTATCTTATAGGGCTTGGAGACGAAGACATGTGTATCTGCTTTTTATTTTAGGTATATTTTAACCTTGAAAATTTTCTTGTTTCAGCGTAGATGATGGGAGCTTTGTGAACTGAAACATTTTCTCTTAAAATTAGTTCTATTATATTAGTTTTTCTTTTCCTCTTACGTACAGTATGTGTTATATGTAGACTCAATTATGATAAACAAACCGCCTTAGGTGATGTTAACTCACTGGTGTATTTAATTTTCATAATGAAACGAACACTTTATTTCTAAAGTTTACAATATCAGTTGCGAATGATACAATGCAGATCTAAATCTAAAAATAAGTGTAATAAATTTCAAAACATATTCCACTCGTCTTCTTAAGCTTTATTTTATTTTTATGGTACAGTTTTTTACAATAGGTTGTATGTTTTCTAAACAATGGCTCTCAAAAATAGGAATTATTTCGGTTGTTTAACATTCATTCTCAATACATTTAGAATTAAGTATGGTGTAAAAAACGAAAATGATGAAGCTTGTGAATAAGTTTTTTAAATAATTGAAGTGTATCATAAGCTATTCAAAGTTCTACTTCCAGCACCGTCAAGACTTTAGCATCATTATTTATTTTCTGAAACTAGCATACAAAAATGATTATTGTTCTCGAGAGAAGTTCCAGTTTTACAAGTTTCCGGGTTGTGCTTTTTCATGGGGATTGGAACTTCGCCAGAATTACATGGGAGATGCGGGACATAAAAGACAAGGTGCTGGGCACGCGTATCCTGCCATCGTTTCCCTGAAGGATGTCATCACAGTCATGGTCTCGCAAATTACATACTTCACCAAATTTGTATCTGATTTAAATTTTCAGCTGATTTATGACCATTTCGACTTTTACGCTAATTTTTCCCGTATTTCCGATAAAGCGTTGATGTTGCTCTCTTCTTTTTCGATCTAAGGCATTCATTGTCCATGCTTAGATACTCAGGGAAACGTTGTTTTTTTAGATGAAATGAATCGGCGTAATGCAGAATATGTACTTTTGGTCTCAAGAGATGGTCAGGATTTTAGGTGTGCGAGAAGAAAGACTTTGTTATTAGTTCATTTCAAGTTTCACATTACATTTCCTTTTCCTGCGTCCGTAAGAATGACCTCAAATTGATTAAGAGTTTATTTTCAACGTTTATCTCGATGTTGTTTCCTCATTCTCTTTTTTTGTTATCATTGAAATGCTTATATCATTGTCTGGAGTTTGTAAAACGTTGAATGAAAGTACTCATCCTCCGCATATCATTTTTTTATGATCAAATTTCCTGTAATTTGCAAGGTTCGTATAGTTCTAAGGATTTATTATTCATGAGTTTATCAAATAGGATTATTTCATTTTATTTTTATTCGTTAAGGTTAAGTGTAATTAATGTTCAAGAACCAAATTAACGACTTTTCCTACGATGATACTACAGCAATATAATATCTGCGTGCTCTTCCAAGCGTCGGTTCTTTTGAACGTAAAGATGAGTCGTAGAATTTTCAATAAAAGAATATTTTGTTGAGCACACTTTGAATCGTATTTTGTACTTGCAATGAACTCCATTTAGCACAGGAATGACTGAGACTTACATACATCAAAGTATCATCGTCAGAGCAAGAGTATTTCCAGTAGAAAAAACCTCCAATTCTTTGGGCATGCGCAGGTACTCAAACTTGATTTTTAAGAACTTGCAGAGGACCTCAACCCGGATTGTTGTGATGACTCTAAGATTTTAGTTTATTTATTTTTCTGCAATAAATGGTCTTGACAATGTCGAGACTGCCAAGATCATTCATGAATGTCGAGACTTAGAAGAGATTTTTCAGATGATACTCCAATGTTGCAGACGACAGAAAAGAACTACAACAAAAATCCAGGAGTGTGATGGAAGCCGATTGCCCCAGATGAGGTATTAATTGATATACAAGGAAATTAATGTGAAGCTGTTAAGAACATAATTTGACAGTAAGAAAGACTCACCACATCCCTTCGTGTTGTTACAGATTTTAAAAAATGACTGATACATGCATAGACTGAATTTTCTAAACAAAATAATATTAAAGTGAATTTCCTTTGTATTTTACAATTAATATTTTATGTATAATTGTAAATGAAATTGACAAATTATATTATTAAATTATGAGCTATTGGCATCACTTCACAGATCTATGGCACCGTGGGCTTTGTAGGGACTTTTTTCAACGGGATTTGAGTTATAATTTTACTGAAACTTTATTTATATTTTTCATTTCTTTGATCAAGAAACATCGGTATCTTCCCGTAACTCCTGTATGTAAGAGTTCTAGGACGTCTTTTCCTGGCTCACGAGTCCTCGTACTCTAGCAAACAAGTTAACTCACGTCTCACTCGTTCTCACTCGTGGTTGACGGAAGCTGCAGGAACAGCAGTTTCCGTACAAACCTTGGGAAAGAAACATAGCACTCCGTGCCGATCAAACCCTCAATTTTGATGCCACCGACAAGCCCTTGAAGGTCAAAGGCTGCGGTATCACTCACAGAAAAATCTGCAAGCAGGGAAAACTGTTCATTTAAACGTGAGAAAAGTCATCGATCAGCGTCTCTTCGACAAAAAACAGTTAAAAACTGTCCTTTTTCTGAGGTGCACTTCAATTTGGTTACATCCGGGTAAATGTTTGGGAAATTTAATACGAAATTGTGGACTTGATTGGTGGACGTTAATGGAGGTTTTGAAAGAAGGTCGCTGATTTTTAGCAGCAGTTCCCGGGAGTTTACTAGCACAATCTGAACGTTCGATTAACCATATTTTAATCGCCTTACTTATTTCAAAGAATTCCACTGCCTGACGCACTGCAACTGCCTGTTCACCCGAAATTAGAGAAAATAATAGGCTTCCTTCGTAGAAATATGTGTCTTGCTAATGAAAACATTTATTGCGTCGAATTGGCTTTCATCAGTTCAGAGATCATCGTGTAGGAAAACTTTTAAGAACTCAAAACATGTCTGGCCCCATTAATAATCAAATTCTTGTGGGTAACAATATCTGGGTTTATTCTAATTATTTTTTACTTAAGCTTATGTGTTTGGGATGGCATTATTTTTGTGCAAATTAACTGGGAATATGTCTTGAAATAGAGGCTGTTGAAAATGTTCAGGTGTAGCTTACAAAACTCTTAGCTTTTTCTCAGGTTTTGAATTCTGTAAATATTTTACATTAGGTTCTATAACTACGGTGAGACTTCATTGTGCTACAATTGACATATTTTTGCGTTCTGTTGCTCTGAAATCTACAACATTCATTATTTTCCTATTAAAACTTTTCTTCATTTGATCCAAGCACACATGCAAGCAAGTGTGTGTTTGAACCTTTCTCTTTACCGACTGTCATAAAGTTTGTCATTTGAATAACCATTGCCTTGTGGCAACTGTCAAGTGGATGATGAACTTCACGACTTTTTTTCTCAGGAGGTAAATAACGGCGCGTTTCTTGTCTCGTGTGACGATTTTTATAATTTTGTGCAGCACACGGAGAGAACTACATATGTTGGTCCTCCTGAAATGGAGCACTACCAGCTCCGTTCGTTAGCTTGCATGTTGAAACATAAGATAGATCGTGTTAATACAGCTGCTCCGCCTCGAGTAACGATGTACGGCAAGGAGTATTGCAGTCAATGTATTTCTACTGGAAACTGATGCATTCAAATATAGGTTTTTCCTCACGCCGGATGTAGCTCCTGGACTCACCATGCAGCTCAAATCTCTTTCCAAACTTGTCGCACGGTATTTCCTTGAGTTGCTCCAACATCCTTACATGGGTCAAGAATTTGCTAAATCCGTTTTCGGGGGCCGGAGTTCCCCAGATACTTGCCGGTCCTTTGTGTGACTTTCTTGCTTAACCTTGAGACGGAGGGCAGGTCACGCCGTGTCCCACGCTCGTGATTCCGTTTCGAAAAAACGCTCTTTGATCTAAGATTTCGCCTATGCGCCTTGCAAAGCATGACCGCTGAAATCTTAGATGAAATGAAATAATGTGATTTACTGGAGCAACGTAATAATCAAGATCAAGAATATCAACTATTTTATCTGCCTTTTATTACTCATACAGTTGCATAACTAGTCATTGATCATATTAGCATCAAAGTGAGCAGAGCCCGTGCTTGTGCTGGACGACGTATATGCAAATGCAGCAACATTCAGTGGACTGTGTTGGGGCATGTCAAACAGCTCAGCCTTCCACGATAAACTCCTGCAGGATTGAAGTTCAAAAATACAAAGAGATCGAAGGTTCAAATGCCACCACATTGCTTCTGTTAAAACGTTGTGTGAGTGAAGAGTAAAATAAAGAAATTGTTTGCATCTGTTGGCGCTAACTCTGCACAGAGCAATGGAATTTCAAGCAAAGTATAAATGCGATACAATTTTGAAATCAAAAATCCTCAATACCCTAGAACTTTTTCTCATTATGATTCTGGAAGAAAGTTGAGATAATGATCTGATATAAATCAAAAATATTTGCATAACCGTAAACGTAGGTTACTAATATTGTCAAACGGCACCAGCAGTTGTTGTCACCATAAGTCATAGAACTGGAACCTAACTTCTTTTAACTAAGCGCGCTCATCCACTAAACTAAACAAGGTTCCACTCCACAGGACAGCTCGTAATTTACGGCTCATCATTTATTCCATCGCGTCCAGAATTCTATAAACAATTCATTGTGAAAACTTTTTATATTGGTTTAGTGATAACTGATTACTCCATATACTCCTAGACCGGATGATATGAATGATGAGAGTATATTGGAGAAAATTATGATCAATTTAATAGTAAAAGCGACCTCTGTAAATAACGTCGCTAGTCCAAAATATTTTCGTGTGAAATTTTCAAATAAATTTGTGGTAAAATAATAACCAGCAAATGTGCTCCAAACAATTCCTCACTTCAATGCCTGTTTTGATAACAATTTGATATTTTAAATGGGCCTTGCATGCAAACGTCTTTTACATAAAACTACTTGAACATTTGTTTTGCGAGTTTTTCCCCTGTCGATTAACTGTTCTGATATGATCGAAATGGTAGTCTAAATTTTGTAAAATTATCCAATTTTTAGCACTTGTAAGCCATTGCTGCACTCTGTCTTATTATGGTTTAGTTGCACTAGCTCATCATGAGCGGCAAATTTATCGCAAAATTACCACTTCCATTATTTTCAACATTTTCAGTAAGCATTTATTCCCCGTGTGAAGCTGCAAATGTTAATTGACCTCCCAAATTTTTAAAACAGGGAAATTTACCCTCACTCTGCAATTATTAATGAGAAAATCAACAGTTGCTTGTTCGGAATATTCCTAGGATGTGTATATGCAGCACGAGAATCGTAATTAAAATCTAGGAATAATTTCCATCTCGACTTTTTTGTCATATTTGATTGGAACATGTAGTGCGTTTTTAGTGATGGTTAATTGAGTCTTTTATGAAATATTATTCCTACTCTACAACAAAGTGATCACTTCGTGCTCTGATCCAACGGGACAGTGTACGTTATTCCGACGACAACTTGCCGTGATTTGAGGTCTCCACGTGATTTCTGTGTTGATGAGTTCATGATTTCATTGTCTACCACAGAATTCAAGCTACACTCAAATCTAGCAATAGGGAACATTTTTTACAAGTTAGTTTTTTTAACAAATAAAGTGATCTATTTCTTTTAACTCGGTTTCACACGAACAAATAAACAACACTGAGGTAGTAATAAACAAAAGAAACAAATTGGCAGCTGTTGCGTAATAATAAATAGAAGTGACGGTTTTATCTACTGTTCGCACCAGGGTGCAGGTGTGCAGCAGACTATGGTGAGGAGTTACCTCAGCGTCATTCCTAACTTACAGGATACTAATGAGTTACCTGTTCACGTATCAATATCAAAAGACAACTTTTCGCTCTGCTGATTTGTTTTCTTTAACTTCCTTAAAATCAACATCGTCTGTGTTTCCTCATTCTCCTTGGAAAGTTTTTGTAATTCAAACACACGAAATTACGTATATAAGCCAATATCATAAGTTTTTAAATTCAGTACTTCCTTCATAAAAGTAAATGGGAGTGAAATGTTGGGTCTAGGGCAGTTATTTGCATGATGACATAGCGTCATCACTTTCTGCTGCTACTAAATAAATCCTGGTAATTGAGATATTTGCTTCTAGGATGACATCAAATTAAAACATCTACAGTTGCGCGCTCCCTTGCTATCGCTTATCATCCTAACTCTCAAACCTGAAAGCTTGATACGCAAGGCTAAAAAATTAAATTAAAAAGAATTTCTTGGATAAAAGTAATGTTTTCACTGTTTCTTCCTCGCTCACTTTGCATAGGGATACTTTAGAAGGGAGTGTCTACTGGTGCAATTCGAGGAGGCTTGAGTTACGTCGAGCAGTTATAAAAGCTAAGCCAGTAATGAAGCACCACGCTTATGGTGTCTCTCCTCGACACCAAGTGACTGCAGAGATCCTCAGTTGTATCCCCACAGCTGTGTACTGCAGGTGCAGAAACGCTCCTCAATCCGAAAAATTTTAGGTTTTATTTCCGACTTTTGTTTTTTCTTGCGTTTTTTCCATCTCGCACGAGAAGGTACGCTTACCAAGCGAATCGAGTGCATCTTTTTGATAGATGGAGCACTTCATTATTCAATTTTTCGTTTTCAAGTTGTTTCAATGTATTGCTGTTGAAATATTCTGAACTCAGAAACGGGGGTTGAACCTTGTAAAGTCTTAATTGTTCCCACATAAGCAAAAAAATCTTTCTAACAACATTATGCATGAACTGCATGTTTATTCAAGTGGAATATGTGTTGTCTTGTTTTTCTACTTGTTTCATCTTAGGCTGAATGGAACGGTCGTCTTGCAGTCGCACCTTGATCGAAGCTTCTCCTGATTCAGGTCAGTGTGTCTAGCAGACCTGTTTATTTCAACGTTTCAAAGATTGTTTTAATTGGTATTGTTCTCTTGTTGGGTTGTGTTGTTCCTGCCTTGCATCGTTAACAAGCGTCATTAGCTGCACTATGTAACACTACCTGGATCATTGTCTTACCGATCATAACGAAGTTGTCCATTTCCTGCCAATGACGTTCTGTTTTTCTGTGCTAGTAATTTGTTGCCTTATTCTGTCGCTCATTCCTTTGCCATCGTACGAGCTGTATGCGCGGAAAGGGTGTTTACATAAGAAATGGATTTCTTATATCCTATAAAATAGCTTCGATGAGTAATAGAGCTTGGAAAGTAAAGTCTGACTTTTTAGCCTATTACTACAAAAGAAGGCCTACGAGTCGGAAGTAATTGCTGTAATATAAAACAATTATTAGTTGAAAACATCATTTTTACCGAAGTGATAGAATAAAAGTGCATTCAGCACATTTAATTTGAAATTTACAGGAGTAGGATTATTTTCAAAGAAGAATTTAGAAGAAAGTAATCAGAAAATGTTCGTGGTATTTAACGCAATTAGAGAAAACAGTGAAGTTTAACTTAATGTTACCTCACAAGAAAAAATCGTTTCTTTATGCAACACAGAGTGTCCACCGTTAATTTTGTTTTCTCTCCCACTTGTAATAAATGTTTTTGTCATCATTTTCTGTGATTATAGATTAACGTAAGCTAACCAACTCTCTAAATGACAATCATCAGTTGCTTTTGTGACTTGTATGCGGACCACTGCATATTCTCATTACTCATTGGCCAATGAGATGCAGCGCCCTGTTCGACCGATTCATAAGCCCTCACATGCACGAGATGTAATTTGGATCTCAGTTCCTCAATAGATAAGTCGCTTTAAATTGCAGACTGTTGGAGCTAAATTTGTTATCAGATATAACCTGCCACTTTTGGGAAAATGAGTATATTACTTTCCCTAGAACGAATTTCGCTATTTAGATGATATTTACGCATGTGGTTAGAGCAAATGCTTGAAACGACGTTATTTCGATCAAGACTGGCTCTTGATGTTGAGTCAAATCATCAGGTCAGATAAACCTACTAATAATTGATCTTTCAGATAATCTTTTTTTAATTTGAAAGTACTTTACTAAATTATGTTTTAATTCTGACACGAAGTTGCTGAGTACGCGGTCCTGTAATAGAACTTAAGGTTATGCAACTCTTTTAATTTTTACATGGCGAGCAACCATTTCTAGATCCTTAATTTTATCACTTTTAAACCAAGAAATTTCAACGAGTATCATCTGGCCCATGTTATCGGTAGAAAGTTCTGAATAAAATTAATAAAAAGTATTCATTTAAAACACAATAATTCGTTGTAAATCTTTAATGCATTCATCTTTTTAATAATTTAAAATCAGTCAGATCTAAATCGTGGAATTTCCACGGGAACTGTCTAGTTTTGTTAATAATCTGTTCGATAAATTATGTACACAACTGTGTGGTAAGAAAACTTTTTCTTTTAGGTATTCTTTGACTCTAGTACATCGTGAAAGTGGATGCTCATTCTACTAACGCTATACGTTAATTCTGTAGGTATATATTTAGAGAAAACAACAGGCTGCCAAAACTCTGCTGTACACAGCAGGCATGCATGCAGGGCTACACAATGGAACGGAATGTAGCATCAACATTCAGCACAATTGTACAAACTCTCATCAGGTGGCGGCCTTTATCTCTGTCCTCACTTAAGCAAGCTCCTCTGACAAGGTTTACGCACAATCCATTCTTATCAGCCTATAATAGCTCAACACTAGGACTAACACCATGACTGTCCCTGTTCTTAAAAAAACTATACGAAATATCGACACGAGGATGACGAACCAAATTGCCTGCAACTAACCTGCTTTGTGTTATCTGTAAACGGATTACAAAGTGTACGGTAGCTTTGCAGATAATTTTGTAGCTCTGATTGCGACTGGCTTCTATAGGTGGTCACCAACTTAAACGAGTCTAATCGCTCGGCAAACTCGTATGTTTTAAATATCATAATACTAAATTCCACTTCGTATTTCTCCTTTGCCACTGGTTATAAAATACGATGCCATTATGGTAGCTAATCATCGATTAGGTTGTCAAATTATATGTTATTTTAGAATAGCATTGTGTCATTTCGAAGTCCCAACAGGTACATTCTGAGTTAAATTCACCACTGGCGTTGTAAAACACTGATATTCATGTAAACCGTTAGTCGGAATAGTGTTTTACAAAGAATAATGATCTTCTACGTATTTTCCACAAGCTCTCCTAACTTTTATATATTGATTTTGGTCTTCATGAATAGATTTTAATTCGTTCTGATGTCCGTGTATTTTCTTGAAACTTTAAGCAAAAAACAACATGAAGTGTTTCAGCCTAGTAGAACAAGAACCCATTATTGGGTTTTCGGTGCACTTTGGGTCTGTTATCGTTCCACTTAAGGTCGACTTGCTGCCCAAATTGACCTCTAATGAGGCAAGCATTGCAGACCGAGACAATGATTTCAAAGATTGCGATACAATTATAGGTCAAAATCTGGGCTCACACGCACAATTTGTAACCATTGCTTGCTTTCCAAAATCATCGATGATCATCGAAACGTCCGTTGAAATGAGAATCGAAACCTAATATTCATTAGGAACTCAACCTACCTTTTTCATTAGAATTTCGCACTTTTGAAGTAGTATGACTCAAATAAGTTTTCAATTCATGTTTGATAGGCTTGAAACCAAGCCGTTTTTACCAAATGTACAGACCCTGGAGACGGCAAATGCTTGGAGATGAGTGGAAAGCTCTTCTGTGGTCCTCTATTTGTGACACATCGACACAGTGGCAAAAAATTAAAATAGAAATGTTACACTCTTCCTCCTCCTTCTCATATCCAGGATTTTAATTAGGCGTCTAGTGAGTGGGTTGCTAAAAAGTCTAGTTACTTCCTTTCAATGAATTTTCTCTCAAACAGTTATGAACTTCATATTGACTCAGCTAAAATTTTATCCAATATGGTATTACGGAATTAATTACGAAGTTCCTAACTTGAATAATATCCAGTAGAATAATGTCGCTGTGTCGAGTAACACATAGATTAAGAGAATTTAAAGGCTAGCAACTTAATTATTGTTATTGTCAGCAAAGGCTGAAGCGATTGTGCTCGACCGCAATAAATATTCAGATATTTGGAGCTTAGTAACCTAGATACCAAGTTTCCATCCTGTCGTGTACAGGAAACACATTTCCGCGTGACGTTATCTAGAGAGCAGAGCAGTATTCCTTTGTGCGTTTCAAGATAAAGTTATTTTTCCAAGAAATTTTGTAAGTGCACTTGGCGTTGCTGATAGTTGGTGACGCCTTGATAAATTGCTTTATTATTTCCAATTCTGCGTGACACTAAGCAAAGAATAACTCTGTGTTTGTGCGTGAAATTGTGTTCAGGGACACTGCGTTCTGGACAACATCCACAGACAGCTGGTGACGTCCCGAACACATTTCTTTATGATTTGCAGCCGCCCTATTGGAAATTATAACGTGGGCCGGCTGTATTTTTGCATGAAGGTCAGTGATCGTGTGCGATGGCCACACGTGCGGTTTATGTTATGAGAGCTGCAAAAAATGCGTTAGCCGATCACAAGTCTCCTTTAATTGACACAAATATTCGAGCTCGCTCGAAAAATATTCGTTAAAATGCAACCAATAGTTTTCTGCTCTTGAACGTACATCGCTGGTTTTAATCCTGTTCTTTACTGAAGATTGCCTTCTGCAACAGTAGAGTAGATAGTTTGGCAGAGATTGAATTTCTACAGGTATTTTCCTGTTTTTTTTATATAATTGATGTCACTGTGAAACATTTTTTGATAAGCTTAGTTATTTCTCCATTCTTGGGAAAATCTTAACGATTACCTCAGATGTTTAGTATTGGCAGGGCTGACGAATGGCAATCAAGACCTGAAAGAATTTCTGTTTTTGTTTGGATGTCAAAATAATCTTTTCAAATAAAATATAGCAAAGGGAAAATACATCAATGACGACCCACCATTGATTCAGCAATCATTCATCTGTTTGTTCGTTGCATTTGAATGTCTAAAGCGCTGCTTTACGTCCGTGAATTTTAAAAACTTGTCAGTAGTCAGAAACTCTGATAGTCCAGCACGTACTATCTTGAGAGGAAGGTGCTATTGTGTGCTACTATCATTGTTACCACCAGTACTTGCTTATCCTCAATGTTCATGAATAAGATGTAAAGTTCAAATCATCAATTTTATGTTACAATAACAACAAACAAGTAACACTAACGCAGCATAGGTCAAAAAGTTAGGGCAATATTCTGTATTAATAAACATTTTTATATTTCCTTAAAATACTACGATTTTGAGGCCTGTCTTACGATTAATGCTTTGTTGACAACATTCTAATATATATATATATATATATATATATTATTACTTTTTGGATACTGTACCACTTTCATGGAGTTGATAATCATTATTGTATATAATTATTGTTATTTTTGTTATTATATAGTCTTTGTTCAAATTTCTAAATAGCAGTTCACTTATAAACTAACTGTATGTTTTCTCGATATTCATGAATTGCTAATCTCCTTAAGTCAAGCAAAATAATCATTTTGGCATGCTGATGCTGTGCAAGCAGCAATTATAATAGTAGCTGCAGAAATAAGAATCACATCTCACTCTCTATGTTTTGCTGCTCCCAAAAGATGTTCCTAAGCATGACACCTTCTACTGTCATTAGTTGACCGACCAAAAAAAAATATTTTGTTTGCAATTTTCGCCTTAATGAATGATTAGCAATGAGATCAGTAAGGCATATTCGTACCTCGACCGCTTGAGCTCATGAGAGGCTGGTGGCAGCGGCTGTAGTGCGGGCCGGACGTGGTGCATCTTGCAGCTGAAGAATGACACTTCACAAGCACATTCACGACTGCCACCAACCTGTAAGCTGAACAATGTGGTGCATAACGGCACCTGTCTCACGTGAATATAGTCCATTGGAAAACTCTTTGCCTGATCTGAATTGAGTATGTTGCTTAGAATGTGCAAAGTACCTCTCTATGTAAAGCTTGTACACGTCTGTGCACTGAACAGTGGGTACGTTGAAACCTAACATCAATATGAAAGCATGAGCAAATAAGCAGCACAAAGAGACACTACTGTATGTCCTACTTTCTATTCATGTCGGGCTAAACTTTTGTAGCATGTATGACACCTGTCACTGACAGTGAAGCATGTATGACACCTGTTACTGAC
>VCRD01003685.1:7561-57144 GCA_006783055.1 Trinorchestia longiramus
AATCTGCTTAGCCTAATACTTTACAAGCAGAGATCTCCACGACAACGACTACTTTTAACGAACAACCAACGTGCAACCTGCACCTGCGCCGCTTCTCGGGCCCACAACCACAGCAACAACACGTATACGACAGAGCTCAACCCGCGACTGACGCTGCCTCCGCATCGTCTCTCCCTCAAGCTCAGGCGTCGCCGTTGAGGTGCCAATTACTAATTTATACATTATGCCACAGTTCTCCAACATGACACACAAAATAGAAGTTATAGGTTTTCTTCACATTCGTTGTCAAGGGACCGCCATGGGATTTAAACATATAATTTCCACACACACTTATAACAAATTTAAATGACTTATTAAGACATTTGCGATGCTACTTATGTGCCATATTAGTACCAAAATTAACTTTTTAACGCAGATCACGTCTTGTTCCTACAGTGAAAAACAAAAATACTAGTGGTTAAAAGTAGGGTTACGGTTATATGTTGTCTTCCACTTGGTCATCAGTGCTGCCAGACAAAAAAGTAAAGTATCTAGTACAGTGGTTCCCAAACTAGGGGGCGCGCCCCCCTAGGGGGGCGCGAGGAGGATACAAGGGGGGGGCGTGAAGTCATCTGCTCAAAATTATTTGTTTAATTAGAATAATAAAATCATTCAAAGAACAAATATCTGTCATTACATACATGCAAAGTATAATTATAGCAGTCACTCCAACCCGTTTTCTATTAAGCTAGTTCTCTTTATACGTTTTGGACAAGTCAATGATACCAACCACACTGATGCCACTGAGGGACTCGTCACAAACTCCCAATACTCCATCTCGTCAACCTGAGCTCATATTCCTCTTGTCCGCGGTAGGGATTTATTTCACTCTTCAATTCTAGATCACATACGTGTATGAGTGACATTGTAACCTTGACGATTTGCAAGGGTAGAACGATGCAGAATGGAATGTCTTGTGTTGATTGTGTGAAATACTCGTTGTGATCGAAAGTGTGAAATGTGAATAATACGCGGTGAGTTTTGTACGCTAGTTTGAATGTATGTGGTGAAGTGTGTGCGTTGATTCCAGTATAGGCGGTGAAAAGTACGTGTGACAAATTAAGTGTACTGTATATGTTGCTGGGTTGATGGTTCAATCGCCATATCTATTCACTTAATAAAACACGTTAATAAAAATCTCAGCCAGCAGAAAGAAGCGAATCTATTATAAAAAAGTGGAAATGAAAAAACAGTCAAAAAACACGATAACAGACTAAACCACTGCGAACACAAACTCAACTCTCGACACGTAAACAAAACTAAACCACCGTGCGCGCACTACTCTACATCACACCAAAAACGTACCATCATATCACAATTCAGTCATCGCCAAAATCGCTAATATAAGATCCAACAAACAAAGGTACATGAGCACAACTATGCCAAGGTCGACTATATGCAAAACATCGCTCGTCAAATCAACACATTACATCACAGTATTACTGAGCATTTTCGTGCGTGTAGTTTTACTCCGTTTACTTCTTGTATTTTCTGCAGTTGTTCTCATTGTCATTATTGCTAAGATATAAGCCACATTGTGTGCTGAATATTTTTGGTATGTTACAGATTCATGATTTCCAGTTGTGTGATCTATGTTATATGAATGTGTGGTGTGGTGCATGCCAATACGGTATGTTATATGTATAACTACTTAGTTCCATGATGCAGTTTATAAGTTTGTTGCTATTTTCACTTCGTAGAAATGTCTGGGGCAAAGAATAGAAAGTATTCAGATGAATATATCAAGTATGGCTTCACTGTTATAGAGAGGAATGGATTTCATTTCCCTCAGTGTGTCATATGCCATTCAGTCCCCAGCAATGATGCCTCAACACCTGGTCTTCTGGAGCGACATTTGAGCACAAACCACAGAGCATTAAAAGAAAAGCCAAAGGAGTTCTTCACAGCCAAACTGCATGAGCTGAATCGTATGAAGCTGGACTCAAACAGTGTTTTTTATCAAGAAACGTGGAAACAGGTGGAGGCATCTTACGAGCTGTCACTACTTATTGCAGAAGCAAAGAAGCCTCACTCTGTGGGGGAGACTCTTGTAAAACCCTGACTTTTGAGCGCTGCAAATACTGTGCTTGGGGAAGAAAGCCAAAGTAAGTTATCAAAGATTTCCTTATCAGATAACACAGTGAAGCGTCGCATTGACGAACTTTCAGAAGACATAAAAGAACAAGTTTTGGACAAAATAAAAGCATCTCGCTTCTTTGCAATACAGTGCGATGAAAGTACTGATGTTGCTCACCTCTACCTGCTGCTTGTATATTCTCGATTCGTGGGTGAAGGAACTGTGAAAGAAGAAATTCTTTTCTCAGCAGCACTGGAGACAACAGCAAAGGCCATCGATGTTTTTTCAAAGGTTGATGAGTTTTTCCAAAAGCACGGTCTTTCATGGGAAAAATTAGTCGGTGTTTGTACTGATGGTGCCCCATCAATGATTGGATCTCGCTCTGGATTTGTGAAGCTGGTGAAAGAAAAAAATCCTACTGTAACTGGGACTCACTGTGTTATCCACAGACAATCATTAGCAACCAAAACTCTGCCTGGTAATCTACGCAGTTCGATGAATTTAGCAATAAAAGTGGTGAAATTTGTAAAGAATAGCTCTTTGAATTCTAGGCTTTTCGCAGCTCTTTGCTCAGATTTGGGGACTGATTACAAGACTCTCATGTTTCACACCGAAGTCCGCTGGCTTTCCAAGGGAAACATGCTGAGTCGTCTTTACGAGCTCAAAAATGAAGTGGAAATTTTCTTGCAGAAGCAGAAACAAGACAAACTGTATGAAGCATTCAGAGAGGAAGACTTTCAGCACTCACTAGCTTACCTTGTGGACTTTTTTGAGGCTATTAACAGCCTCAATTTGAAGTTACAAGGAAGAAACACAAACATCATTGCACACTCTGATGTGATCAGAGCTTTTACCGAAAAAATTCATCTTTGGAAACGAAAAGTAGCAGATGGGAACTTTTCATCGTTCTCACATCTGAATGAGCTCTTATCTGAGAAGAGAAACATTGAGCAGTATGACGTGACAAAAGAGGTTTTATCACATCTGCATTCCCTTGATGAGGAATTTATGCACTATTTTCCAGATGTCTCAATGGAGAATTCTCTTTGGACATTGGTGCAGAATCCATTTAACACTGATGGGGAGTTGTTACTGGAATCACTGCAAGAGGAAGCCATGGATTTGAAATGTGACTCCAGCGCGAAAAGGGACTGAAACAATGAAGTTAGAAGAGTTTTGGGTGAAATATCTCCCCATGTACCCAAAAGTACGTGAAGAAGCACTTCGTGTGATTCTTCCCTTTTCTTCTACTTATCTTTGTGAAGCAGGATTTTCAGCACTTGTTGTTCTGAAAACAAAACAGCGCAACCGACTTGATGTAGAAAATGACTTGCGTTGTGCGCTGTCATCCTTCAATCCTAGAATTTCTGATCTTGTGAGGAAGAAGCAGCAGCATCTATCTCACTAAATTAGTTCATAAATTTGGTTTTAGTCTCATGAGTCATTCCAAATATTATATGCCATGTTTTCAAATTATTTTTTCTTAAAATTGCAACTCAATTTTGCCAATTTGCTAATGTTCAAACCTTTTTTTTCGCTCACTTTGAACCTAATGTTTCCTCTTTAGTTACTGGAATGTAGTATTATTTGTTTCAGTGGCTTTCATTATTAAAATGTAATACAAACAAATATGTTTTCCTGAACAATGCTAAGAAATAAATTTAAGAATTATTTCATATGAAAAAAACGAGGCACTGGGGGCGTGCGGGTCTACTGGAAGCAAAAAGGGGGCGTCAGGTAAGATAGTTTGGGAACCACTGATCTAGTATCTTCCCAGTGGTCTGGAAGTGTTGGTATAGAAAGATATTAATAGGAGCAGAATGACGTGTGTCATAAAAACGTGCAACTGATTATTCTTGTAATTAACGCCTGCAAAGTAGTTATAAACAGCTAAAGATGTTCAAGTCATAGAAACATCATTGATCAGTGTTATTATGTTGAAAACACCAAGGAATTTTTTGGAGACGAGCTTGACCAAACGGACAAATAAATTGACATGTTCATAAATTTTGGTGTCAAGTTATGAACCGTGATAGCAATTTTCTACACAAAGGTCAGATGCATCTATCTACGTCATTGTATACTTTTCCGCGTATATATATGGTTAAATCCTTCCCACAGTGAGAGTGCTTATCGTGTAGCTGCTACTGTGGTCAAGTGGTTAGCGGCCAGTGCTTGTGACGTACTCGGATACTCAGAGCTATTATTTCTCCCACTTGCGACCCAAGAGACCGGAAAGACTAAATTTTGATCATCAAACTCATCAACCTGGAAGCGGAGGTTGATGAACCGAAAGAGTCGCTGGGAGCATCAACACTAGTGTTAAGACGATAACAATAAGAATTTAAAACTCAATGGCAATAAATGTATGTACTGGGAATTATATCGTAAATAAAGTGCGTTTGTTTTCTGGAAGGCTTCTGCAGCCCCAAGAAAAGGTGAGCTTCAATTACAAAGTTCTCATCAGTTAGCTCGCGTAGTTACATCCTTAATGAAGAGCCAGCATAAACTTCTAATCTTAAATTTTAATTACTTAGAGCAGAAATCTCTTAGAGGCATTAGCTTCTGTTAAGTAAACCTTATCATTCATTTTTTGATACCTTATTTTCTTTGTACGGGCTAAGCAAAATGTAGTCCACGCTCTGCTGTAATAAACCGTTCCCTCGATTACCTCCAATACTTCTTTTTTCTACATGAGTTTGTTAAGATCACCTATACCACTACTTTCAGGCTTTTCAAATTTCTTTCAATGAAAAAGCCTTATAAATAATGATATAATGATAACATTATAATATATATTACGGTAATAGAAAGTATAACATATAATGTAAGATAATATTTAAAATATGATATGTAATTTAATATTGATTAGAGATGTACTGGATGTGAATTTTTCAGCATGTGCAGATGCGGATGTTTTGCCTTTTTTATATTGAGCCATGAAAAGAGAGTTTCAGTCACAGATAATGAATGAAAATAGTTATAATGTCGGAAAGAATAATTTCTTCAATGGATGCAACTAATGAATGAAGTAGTTTAGTAATTTAGTGAGTTCATAAATGAAATCATGCAATGAAAACCATTAAAAAATAGTACAAATTTAAAAATGATAGTATTGAGTGACATCATAATCTGTCTTACCAGGATACAGGATGAGGACTCAACTCGAATGCACCCCACGAACCTCTATCTCCAGCCCCCCCCCCATGCAGAAAAAGCTGCTTCTTACATTTAATATTTTTAGGTAATTATTGGCAAGTTGTGTTTCAAAAAACAAAAGTTTCTGTGCTCGTTCTGGAGCTAACCTGGATCTATTCTCATCATAGATGTTGCCAGCTCCACTAAATAAGCACTTGCTGGCTATACTGCTGGAGGGACAGACTAAGTACATATATCTTAGCAAGTGTAACAAGGGAAGAATACGACCCAGCCTTGTACGCCACCTATGGAGAGGATCTTCTGACATTTGTACGCGTCTCATTTTCTGATATTTGTCAATCATTGTAGTAGTTTCTTTAGAAATACCTGTTTGGCGAAGTTCTCCAGTATCGCATTACATGTTTACTTTTGTTGCGCCCAGTCTGTCCCATGCACAAGCACATAACAGTTTTCAACTTTATCCCATGCATCATACAACCACAGCAAGAACTATTTATTAAACACAGCCCAAAGTTTAATTGATAGGTTGCCAATTATTTACTAAATGAAAGGAAATATTATCTTTTTACTGTGATAATGCATTATTCAAGACATGCAGATGCTGATGGGGATGCTGATCAGTAAAATCATGCAGATAACTGCGGATGTGGATATCCACACCACCTCTAATATTGATACATAATGGTTTTATGATATTAATAAGATGATAAAAAGGCAACTTTGTTATCAAAACAATTTACTAATAATATTAGTAATATGATTGCATTTTCATTTATGAAGTCATACATAACGATACTAACAAATTCTTAAACGAAAAATCTCTGCGGCACCGAATAATTGCATCAAAAGATATCGATCATTAAGACAATACCAGAATTACAATCAGGTTACGTTGTTACATCATATGAGTTCCTGTTCTTCAAATACATTGGGTCGAGGTAGCTGCTCTCTGTTCCAATATTTGTGAACACGAGTCAATCAGCCATGTACATAGTTCTCAAGATAATGTGCACCGTCAGATTAACTTGGTAATGTAATTTCAGTCAATTTTCCCCGCTAACATTACTTAGCAGAACCTTATGGCGGTCGGGAATAAAATAATTCAGAAATTTGAATAAGCTTCAAAGGAAGCTTTCAAGTCCACTTTTTTATAATAACAAGTATCCTTCGTAGTCGACGAGGTCACGTGGAGACTACATTGAAGTCAGCCTTTAACACATCCATTGCGGTTACCTAGCCGGTGCAAATCATTACTTCGTACAAGCAGTCACTAGAAAGCTTTGAAAAAATTACAGAACCATACCTGAGTGACCCACCGGTGAGTCATACCGTAATGAATGTGTTAACATTAAATATTTGACTATGGCACCCCAGGTAACTGCTAGAGAAGGGACAAAGAATGTAGATAGTAAAGTCGAAATTGTCCCATTGGTATTTCCCCCCTCTCCACCGATCCCAACCAGTCCAAACGCGCTGCGACGTATAATCGCTGCACAATAACCTCACTGAAATTACTTTTAAGACAAATTCTGTCCGTAGAACTCCTGAACTCATCATGGGAGGGCTAATCTTTGTTATCGAGAGTACACGAAATTATAATCTTCCGAAAAGATCTACTCTGATTTCATCTGAATTTCGACTTGTGAAAACTTCTGAATTTTGTTGAAACCTAATACGAGAAAAGCAGGGAGTTATGGGAAAAGCTAATCTAGTCAAGCAAAATAAAAATAAAACCCTTTGGAAGAAATAGAGCAACACGGGTTTGGCGGAAAATGGTACCGCTCATAATAATCAGCATACCATTCCAGCAGTGAAAATCATGATACAAGGATGTTTTTCATTCAGCTGAGTTAGAAATTATCAGTGGTAGGATGAATGGTCAAATGTACAGGGAGATAATCGACAAAAATATTCGGAAATCTACAGTTTCGTTGGGGCATGGTCGCGATTTCGTGTTTCAAGGAGAATGATCCCAAAAACATTATCAAACTTACTAAAGAATGGCTTAAAATTAACGATATTGATGGTGTCATTTGGCCCCGTCAGTCTTTTGACCTAAATTCAATTAAGAATTTGTGGAAAACTTTGAAGAATAAAGTCCACAAGCCAAACCCACAAAATATCAACCAATTAGAGGAGTTCAGCAAGGAAAAATACCACTAGATCATCGCAAAAACCCTGCGTGCAACTATAAAAAGCGACTGGAAGCAGTTGAGTGAAAAACAGGATTTGTAAGACAATACGAAATAAATGTATCAATACGTGTGTATAAGATCATTTTTTATGATCAATCAAACCATTTCAACAGTGATTTTTTCATTTCCCTTTCCACATGTAACTAGAGATACTCTATGAGATAATACTAACCAAATATCAAGTAAAATTGTAAACTCAAACTAAAGTTGTGATGAAACATCTAATGTATACAATACTTTTGCGCGTCACTGTGGATATATAACACCTGAGTACATAAATTGCACACATAGAACAGTGTATAATATAAGTCCTGTTTATTGATGAACATTTGTTGTCATGAATTTGAATATGATGAAACTCAGTATTGTTCCTATAAACTTATTTGATTTTAAATTAAACTTGACCTATTTGAAATTGAAATTAAAATGGTGTAATATGTAATACATGGTTTCAATAAAACTATTCTATCGATTTTTTTGCGCAAAACTTCTTATAAAACTATGTAGAAACACCAAATAATCTACAGTCTTGTACTACTTGAACAGAAAAATCTCCATTTTGAGCAAACTAAGTTATACAGAACGATTTTTAGCTTCCTTCTTTATTAGCAGTAAAATTTCGCATGTGAAACCAAATCTCACACCTCAGAGCAAAGTTTTTACAGCACAAACAAAATAATATTAGAACAAGTACTAGCTTATCCAGTTATGAATCTAAAAATTATCCGCTAATTCATGTACCAATTAAAAAATTTCCTCAAAACAATCTGCGTTACCTACACAACCTTCCCATTCTTGCAGGTACATCGTACAGAGCTCGAAGAGACGTTTTCCATGAGAATCCAACCTCTGGGACCATAATCTAAGATTCCCGATCATCGTGTTAACCATACAGTTTCAATATATGGCATGCTGAGTGTTCCGATATGATAAGCGCAAGAACACTCAAACTCTCTCATTCCGTTGGTATAAAAGAACAAGGCTCCTACTATCGATCAGCTTACCATAGAAGCTCCTTTCTCAGCCATGAAGTTGCTCCTGGTCTTCTCAGTCGTGCTCGGACTTGCTTCTGCGGGTGATCTTGCAGCCAAGCAGCAAGCCATCAATCGGCTCTTGGAAAAAGTTACTGAACCCATTCAAAGTTACTACACTGAACTGAAGGAAGCAGCCGAAACCTGGGATCCAAGAGCTCACAAAGACAATTGCGAGGACGGGGGTAAAGCTGTCGAAGAGCTTCTAGGTGAAATTGAGGCTGGTCGTGTACTTAAGCAGCATGCAATTTTCTCACTCTTCCATGACCGTCACAGGGAAGAGGCTATTATGCTCATCCACGTTCTACTGAATTGTAAAGATTTCAAAACGTTCATAAACAACGCTGCATATTTCCGTGAGAAGATGAATGAAGGCGAGTTCGTCTATGCCCTCTACGTCGCTGTTACACATTCTGAGCTCACAACGGATGTTGTCCTGCCCCCACTCTACGAGGTCACCCCTCATTTATTCACCAACTCTGAAATCATCAACAAGGCTTACAGCGCCAAAATGACGCAGACTCCCGGAAAATTCAAAATGGAATTTACTGGATCTAAGACGAACCCCGAACAGAGCGTAGCATACTTTGGAGAAGATATTGGCATGAACTCTCACCACGTGCATTGGCATATGGACTTTCCTTTCTGGTGGGATGGCCATAAGATTGACAGGAAGGGCGAACTTTTCTTCTGGGCTCATCACCAGCTGACTGCTCGTTTCGATGCCGAGCGCTTGTCCAACCACCTACCCGTTGTAGACGAGCTTTACTGGGACCGCCCCATTTACGAGGGATTTGCACCTCACACCACCTACAGGTATGGTGGAGAGTTCCCTTCACGTCCAGACAACAAATTCTTCGAAGACGTTGATGGAGTTGCACGTATTCGAGACATGAAGATCATTGAAGATCGCATTCACGACGCAATTGACCACGGGTACATTGTGGACAGGAAAGGAAACCAAATTGCCCTCGACGAAGAACATGGTATTGATATCCTCGGAGACATCATCGAATCCTCCACGTACAGTCCTAACGTGCAGTATTACGGAGCTCTTCACAATACTGCTCACAAAATGTTGGGCCGACAGGCTGATCCTCACGACAAGTTTAATCTTCCTCCTGGCGTTATGGAACATTTTGAAACTGCCACTCGTGATCCATCTTTCTTCCGTTTGCACAAGTACATGAACAACATTTTCAAGGATTACAAGAATACTCTTCCTCCATACACTGCTGAAGAACTTGGCTATGCTAATGCACAAATCACCGACATTACGGTAGAAGGAGAGCTTGCAACTTTTTTCGAAGATTACGAATTCAGCCTGATCAACGCTATCGATGATACCGAAAGTATCGATGATGTGGATATTTCTGCTTATGTGTCACGCCTCAACCACCACGACTTTTCGTACAAGATCGGAGTGAAGGCAAATGCAGACGAACCGGCCACGGTTCGCATCTACCTCTGCCCCAAACAGGATTCCAACGGAGTTGAATATACCCTGGATGAAGCCCGCTGGGGTTGCATCTTGCTCGACAAGTTCTGGACTGAGCGTGAGTACTTGCTTGTTTGGGAAAGTTAGAAGCATTTGAAAACAATAGCTCAAAATGAGAAGTATAATAGGTAATAGCTACCGTGAGCTCTAAATTAGTTCTTGTTAAGTTATAATTAACAATTCTTCAATAATCTACCCCTTTCTAATTTTATTCGTGATTTTTGACTCTTGATTGTTGTTTTATCATACCTTCGAAAATAGTTTTAAGGCATTTTGATTTCTTGATAAAATTTTCACTTCTTCCACAGTTTCTGCTGGTGATAATACCATTGTCCGAAAATCTTCGGAGTCGTCGGTAACCATCCCGTTCCGAACTCGCTTTGCGACTCTCATCAAAGAGGCTGATGAAGCCGTTGAGTCAGGCTCCGACATGGTGAAACACAACGCTCGAGCCTGCGGTTTACCTCAGAGCCTTCTGCTGCCCAAAGGAAACATCGAGGGCGTCGATTTCGAGCTGTTCGTGAGCATCACTTCAGGTGACGACGCTGTTCACTCCGACCTCGTCTCCAACGACCATGGTGGCAGCTACAGCTATTGCGGCATCAAAAGACAAGACTTCCCTGACAAGAGGGCCATGGGATACCCTCTTGACAGGAAGGTTGTTGACAGCAGGCTCTTCAAGCAGCCCAACATTAAATGGGTTACTGTGAAGGTCTTCCATCACGATGAAGATCATTAACTTGCATGTGATATTCCAACTAGGTAATTTTTTGTTCCTGATGAAAGAAACGTTTTGAAATTAATTTTCATGTTTTGTCGAAACTTATTCGATATTGACTGATTATCTGTGAACTTTTTAACTCCCACATTCTCATTGACTATTTACCAAAATCACAGTATATTCTGAGCAGCAACTTTTTTTTATTTTCCTTACTCTAAACAACTATGTAGTTTCATGATTTGAATTAGTTACGAATAGAATCTAATATTTGGAAACCTGAAGCGAAAAGTAAGACCAGTTTTTAGAAAGTCTCCAAAATTGTCTACTCGAGCAGCTGATCATTTATATCGAAATATCTTGCTTTATGTATCTAACCCTGGAGAACAAACACACGTGAGTACAACATGGGAATTATGGTGGTCGACAATTTCTCCACGCGTATCATGAATGTTTTCAATCAACTATATAAACGATATTTTCCCCATATTTTATTCATTTCCGTGTCCACTACTTTATATATCACTGAATGCTAATGCTGAATACTAATGCTGCATTTCTTCAGCAAATCATTTTCTAAGATCTAAGATGAGCTAACTAAGGAAGACATGGTATTGACGTACTCACGGTTTCCACCCACCCTAAATATCTCCTAGTCCACATGATCTACTAAAGAACAATTTTCTAGGTGTTGCACTTCCATCGAAATAGATGAAATTTAGTAATTTAATTAAAACTTGTTACTATCTTCGTCGTTATCGTCATCTCCTCACTCGTATGACAGAGTCCCTTAACACATTTCCTGCGATTGCCTAGCCGGTGCAAATCTTTACTTTGTAACATACAGTCACTAAAAAGCTTTGGAAAAATTACTGAACCTAACCTGAGTGACCCACCGGTAGGGCACTTCGCAGGAAATGTGTTAATCATTACGACTACAACTAATGAGATTGCAACTATGACCACTTTTATTATTATTATGGTTTGTATTCTTTTTGTTACTATTATTTCTATAGTTATAAGTATGTATGAATGCGATTATTATTTAAACTATAGATATAATATACAGGATGTCCATAAAGTCTCCTTTAAAAAGTTTATTACGAATGCAATTGATAATATAATTTATTCAGATTTGTTCTATTGTGTTCAGTGTTTTTCCAAGTTTTTAATCACATGTTGCATTTGTGTGTTTCAGGAATCCTGTTTGTGAAAGAGGTGCTGTTGAGACTTTATGAGAGACTTTTATAAGAGACTTTATGGACACCCTGTGTAGGTGTTATTGTTATGCTCATCATTATGCATTATCATCATTAATATCATTATTACTATTGTATATTCAAGGCGACGCATCCAGTTTAATGCAGAACTTAGACCAGCTCACCTTACGCTGAGAAAGGGAAAGAAAGGGAAGATAACAAAGCAAATATGATCGATAAGAGGTTCTCGGAAACAACAAGCCTCATTGCGGGAGAGAAGAAGGGAGAATGGAAAGACTTTCGCACCTCTCGAACTAAATTCGCAACAATTGTCAAGTCTGTTGAAGTTATGATGTAAAGATTATCAATACGAGTCGTGGAGACAATTAATACGTAGGCGTAGTTTTTCATCCTTATTTATTGTTTCAGTCTACATACTAATCAATACAAGATGAGAGGTAATCGCTTCATGTCACGCATTCTATGTGTGTGCATCATTTCATATACACTGAAAGTTTTCAAACATGGTGTGGGCTGAGAAAAATACTCTTTATGCAGGATACTTTCTTAAAAAAAGTTTGCCGTAAGTCTAGATAAATATTTGAGCAGCGTATTGGCAAAACCATGCAATAAGCAGTTTTATCAGGGACATATGCAATAAATTATATATGATATCACTTGTGCACGATCATATATCATAATATATGATATGTGTATTATGGTTAATGTAGGTATTGGGCATCTTTTATTTTGTCTTGTATTTATGTGTACAAGTAATAGGATCCTTGTGTTTCATGAGTTATGTAACTATTGTGTACCACGAAACTCATTGAAACCTAACTGTATCTCAACGGCTTAAACGATGTTACCCTGGAAGAGCGTTTCGAAAGAGACGGTAGCGTACAAACCAGAAATAACGGCCGAAAACTAATAATGAGAAACTGCAAGACATCCAAAGCTATGAACTTTTTTTCGTTAAAACTGCCGCAATTTGGAAACAGCTGCCTGAAAACATCGTTCTATTGGCACAGTGAACACATTCAAAAATCATCTCGACAAATATGGGATTACGAACGTACCATAACGTACTATAACGTACCAATTCTGTGGCCCTAACTCCAGGTTTAGTGTATGATTGTGATGTATGCATGTGACTGAAATGCCTGTGTGTGAGTGAAATGCATGTACGTGACTGAATTGACTTACGTGATTGGAGTGTACGTACATGATCGATGACTTTACTTTAGACGGCATGGGATTTGAGTAGCAACCCAGGAACGGGCCAAACGGCTCGTTTCTATTGCCTTATTCTATTCTACTCTATTCTATTGTGTACCACGAGTGTACCACTAGTAATGTAACGATTGTGTACCACGAGTCATCAAACTAATGTGTAATGCGAGTCTGGTTATTATTGAGCGAAAATAATGCCTGTGAGCATGATTCTTACCCTTCGTCCTTTTAGCCTACTCAACTCTTGGCTCCTGTATGTGATTGATTCTAGAATTTTAGCCGGTGTAGAGCTTTCACAGCAAAGTAATAATAAACCACTCGGTTCATTCCTGTTACCGTATTCTATTCTATTCCATCTAAAAAATGCGTCCAAAACCGACGATTGGGTTGATTTTGAAACGTTTTTGGAATAAAATAATTAATTTTTTCTTATTTTGGGTTTCTAAAGTTCTTAATTATCTCATCGTTAAGTCGATGTTCTATTGAATTCTGTCTTTTTTTAGCTGTTGCTTTTAGGCTTCTTCATCTTATGGGATTGTGAGACCTCCTCGTTGGCCACATGTTCACGTCTCGGTGGTCACAAAAGAACATCCTGCTCTTGCGGAAGAATGTATCGCGCGGCATTTATCACCCACGTTTCTGTTATTCCTGGTATTGAGAAACTCGATTATCTAAGGAATAGTTTGCTAATTCCCATTAGTTTATTCACAGAGAATATTTGTGCTACCTTGTTCTTTTTGTTTCTGTATTAGATGTTATCAGAATCAATAAGTGTTGGCGGGAATTACATTTTTCTCTACTAGTAAATGAACTAATGGAAAATTACATTTTTTTCTTTGAAGAGCGAGTTTCTCACTAACCAGAAAGTCGGAAAAACTGGAAAGAGCGATGACAAAAGTTAAGAAAGAAGTTTGGTGACCATTTCGTGATGTAGATCGTGGATTCTTCGAAAATTACGAAGATTCTAATTACAAAAAACTGGTAGGAAAGTTTATTAAAAACTTCAAGAAAATGAGTTCTTGTATGTCTTGAAGGGTTCATTTTTTACTCTCCCACTAAATTTTTCCAAGAAAACGCGGGTGAGATTTCATCGGAACATCGCAACAATAGAAAGAAGTTACTAAGGACGATGGAATATTGCAATGATGGGAGATTATAATATTACGCGAGGTGTTGCGTACCACAAGGGCGAAAACGCCAAGTTTTGAGTAATTGTTATACAAAGTTTGCAAATGCAAATTTCCATAACATAATTAATTATTAACAAATCAATGTATTCTTGAATAGAAAAAATAGAACATGGCAACACAAATGAGCTGTTTTGTTCATTTTTGGATTGCTACCCAAGTTCTATGCCGTCTAACGTAAAGGCATCAATAACGCACTTGCATCGCAATTACACATAGATCCTGCAATCACATGCAGACACCTTAAACACTTACAAGCATTTCAATCACGCAAACATGCAAACACAGGCCCACAGTTAAGAAGGATATGAAATTACTACTTCACAAAATTGGGCGGTTCTTTTGTAAAATTTATGGAGACGATTTTTGAACTTGTTCTCAGTGCCAGCAGAAACGATATTTTCGGGTAACTGATTCCAGGTTCTGGTCATTTTCACTGGAAAGAAGTTTAGGGCCTGGGATCTCGTGAAGATTCTTATTGGCCGTTTTTCTGGTTCACATGTTATCCTCTATTTCAAAAAGCCCTTTTAGACTAACATGATTGATGCCATTGAGATATATATATATATATATATATGTATGTATATATATATATATATATATATATATATATATATATATATATATATATATATATATATATATATATATATATATATATGTATATATATATATATATAGGTCTCAATGGATTAAGGGTGCAGCCTCTTTTGTTCTAGGGAGATGAGCTCGAGCTGCTAGAGACGCCCTTCGTAGTTGAGATTACAGAGTGCAAGAATCATCTTCGTTGCTTTAAGCTGAATTTTTCCATTTTGTTAATATCTCTTCGTAGGGAAGGAGACGCAATTGCACTGCATATTCTAGATGTGGTCGCACTAACGCTTTTTAGAGTGGTAAGATGACGTTTTTTAACTTGTTTCCAAAGTTTCTTACAATGAAACTGAGGATACTACTCGCATTTCTGCCGCTTTTTTGCACTTTGTCATAATTAAAATTTCTAGTGATAATGACACCCAGATCTCTTTGTTGCTGTTCTGCTTCAATAGGTGTATCACTCATCGTATGTTGGATATGCCGATCATTAGCACCAACGTATATGATTGAACATTTGTCAATGTTACCCATCGAGAGTATTGGCCTCGTATTCCGTATGCCTCCCCTTTGGCTATTAATCTTTCATGGGGAACTTTATTAAAGGGTTTTTGAAAGTCGAGGTATACAAAGTATACGGCTCTTGTGCAGTCGTATGTGCAGTTGACTTCTCCAAAAAAGTCGACAAGGTTTGTTGGGCAACTACGTTTTTCCCTGAATCCATGAAAGGTTTAGGGCTTGGAAATGTTTTGTTATACGGACTTAGAGTAATCTTTCTATTGTTTTGCTGATGACGAATGTAAGACTGATTGGGCGATATTTAACGGGTGTTTGTTTGTTCCCCCTATTTTAAAATAGAAGTGACATTTGCTTGCTTCCAATCCGCCTGAACAAACTCAGTTTTAGTCTCATTTTGTAGATTAATTACTGTCAATTATAACCATAGAAGATAGAGTTACAGTTACACACAGGGCAAAAAGTGGCATTTTCGCCCTTGTGGAACGGAGCCCCTCATGTGGTATCTAGTCTGAAGAAATGAAGGTATGCATGCACTTAAGAAAATCTCGATCATTAAAGTACGTCTAATCTTAAAAAAGAGTTATCAAGGCATTTACAATGCAGAGTTTTATTGTTTCTTTTTGTTTTAATTAATATTATACTTCATAAATACCTTCAAATAGATGAAAGCGCATTAATGTTTTACATTAATGCATTAATGTTTTAGAATGGATTGATCAGAGAAAATACTGTAGAAAAAAATTATAAATCCAACAAAACAAGATGATATTATTAAGAAATAAATAACTATCGTTGTTATGTAAAAAATAATATAATTTTTGAATTTAGTTTTACAGTATAAACATTTAAAAGGTAATAACAATAGCCGATCTTCTGCTCCATGATTAAGAAACAAAACGAGTTGATATCACGCTAGAACTAGACGCCTTAAAGATTAATTACAACTTAAACTTAACAATGTAGGAACATACTGTGGGGAACTTCATGGGGAACTTTCGTCAGTGAGGACACATGAAAGGAGAATACACACATGGATGAGTGAGAAAATTCACAGACTCAAATACTGATTTCTGATAAAATCAATACCGGTCATCGACTCTAGCAAAGAGCGTGAATTATTTTTCCGGTTAGATGGCACTGTTACTTTCACTCAAGTGCTGTGTAATCATTCGAATTCCCTGATAATCATTTCAGTTCTAGCTACACACTCAAGCACCTGCCTAGGTTCATTCTATCCTGAAACTCATCTTTATAATAATTGTTCCCCCAGCTCCAAAATCTTGGTCCATTCAGACACCCAGCAAAAAATAGGAAAGATCTTGTGGGCATTTTGGGCTCAAAGATGATTTACCACATCATACTTACCTAGCAATTTCTAGAATTCGAGTTCAACTTATCACAACAGACAAGTAAAGAACACCAAAAAGGCAGATAATATTCCCGATTCGAAAGAGAAAAATAAGTAAATATCCTGCTAGGGAAGCAGGAGTCACTTCATCTTGTACAGCTATTCACTCGTGGCCATAGCTTGTTGTAAAAGCCTTTAGAAGGATTCAATCCCGTATTTAATTTTTTAAGTGTAGTGGCAAATCCATGTTGGATTCAAACAATCACGATATAGATATACAGTTAGCAATTTGCGAGCTTTTTGCGAAATAGACCAACGCAACAGTTTGTATGAATAACCAGATAGACTTGTAAGAAAAAATAAAAATAAATAAAAGGCAGTCAAAATATGCTTGTTACTCTCATGGGCGTTTACCATGTATGCATATAGTGAAATATATCAAATTAAGAGTAAATGTTGAGTACAGGCAAGAAGAGAGTGATGCGGGGGACTTCGACAGTTTGCCTGACAGTCAAGCGTAATCTGTACACAGGAGATGTGTTAAAAAAAGCTAGCTCAACTTCCACTGCACGACAAAATTTACATTGAAAATTTTTGATATCGTTTAGTTGGGAGCTTGATTTTTGGAACTTAAAAGCTATGAACTACAATACTTCACTAACTTGTAACGATGAAAAACCCAACCCAAAATCATTATATCGTTTCTTAGCTAAGAAAAAGGGATCAAATAAAGTTGATAGCAGGCATTGGATTTGCTCTCTCAACATTGTGAGCAAACGGTCTGAAGTCATACAACGGAGGGCAGCAATAAATAATGGTGTGAAGCCTGTAAGGGAGACAAACTTTACTTACCTGATGAAGGATAGGAATAAAAGTTGCGAGATGGAACCAACGAGAGCACAGCCGACTTGTGCCTCTGAGAACTCAGGATGGCTGAGAGATGCGCCCAGTATTACAGTACAGGAAAGCTCAACAACATCGTCAGCACTTTCGTCAGAAAAGTTCACACATTTATACTAATTTAGAGCCATTGTAGTCACATATTTTAGAAACATGCTAAATATGTGCTTTTACCTAATCGGCTGGTGCTCAAATACATACCTGAATGTTACAGTTTTAGGATGGGTAATCACGCAATGTAAGAAACAATTTTGAGAAAATCATTGCGGGATAGGTTCAAGTGTCCGTTCTATTGCACAGAAATGTCATAAGTAAAGGCCCCATATAACACAGAACATTTTAGTTGAACAAGCATAGTAAAATCACCTTTCACCTGCTCAAAAAAAGATACGCTACGGAATTTTAGATAAAATAAACATACGTAGAAAAAAACACTGTCCTCTGCCTGGGACGAAAGTTTCTGTAGGTTATTCAAAGAATGATAACCGCTAGGGCATCCTACCGATTACAATTACGAACTGGAGTTAAGAGAATTGTTAAAAAATGTTCTTGGTAGAAGGTTCACAGACTACTTTTTACGAAAATTATTCACGATGATTACGACCATAAAAAGGTTTGTTTACTTTAAATAATCTTGGATGAAGTAGCAAAATTAGTTACATCGATCTTGTAGATTTTCAATTACGACAGAAACGGACTGGAAGTGTTTGAATGAAAGAATAACTCTGTGATTATAGGAGTATTTAACAAAAAGACTCAGGATCCAAGAGGGAATCCTGAAATTTTCCCCCTAGAAACAAACCGTAAATTCTGTACGCTGAGCAAAGCACGTAGTGACAACCCCATCACTTCAACGTTCGGACAGTTCAGGGACAAGTGGGTACTTGTTGTCAAGAATGATAAGGCTGTTAGACTGGTGCTTCAAGCTCAAATGTTTTTGATCAAGAACTCTCAATCTCCTGTGTCATTACCCAACGACTATCAACACTTTCGATTGTGGTTTGAGTGGTCTACAATATCAGGACGCGAGGATCGAAGGCTACATGATGACGTTCGTGAGGGAGCTATAAGGATAACAATCATCTTGAGCTCTCATTTTTATCCAATTTCTTTTCCATGCAGGTAGCACAAATCTATAAAGTTCTTTCCTAAAATTTTGTAGCATAACTTAATGAACAATAGATTTTCGTTACTTAAGATTGAGTAGGAATCACGAATATCTTCTTTTATTTGATACTATTGGAAGCTGTCTATATGGTCTCATAGTTGAAATTCTGTTCGCCGAATATAGTAACAGAGAACAACTAAGAAAACTTCTTAATATTAATATTCATTTTTAGGCATAATACATATCAGAATTATACATATTATGATGGTTTTATACTGAGTGACAAAAAATAATTAGCTAATCCTAAATTTTATGCAATTTTATTAAAATATAGAGAGAAACAAAACATATCTAAATAAAATACTGAAAATATCCACTGTTTGTGCATAAGAATACACATGAAGATACCGAATGGTACTGTTAATTTTACATTTGAAATAAAAATAATCAATAACTTAATATCTCAAGAACACAATTATTTCAGATTTAGTCAGTACTTTGTTTGATGCATTATCATAAAATACCTGCAAGTGCAAGTTCAAATTCAGCAGTTTTAATATAAAAGTGTGACAAATTTGCCATGAGGTCTAATGAACCCCCATGGCACCTAGTGATGGTAAAAAAAGGTTTCATACACTTTTTTAAGTTCTAGCTATAAATAAAGCTATTGTTAAAGAAAAACTATCCGATGCATTCCTTTCATAGGTTCACTATTATAACGTAGTAAAATTAACAATTTTGAAATTTAGTACAATACTTATTTATTTATTTTGACAGTAAATCTATACCTTCAAATAGGAAAAAGAAGACAAACGGTTCATGGCACTCGGACGCCATACTTCATAAACGAAGAACTTCTAGTTTTAAGCCTTCAGGTTGTTATGGTTTATTGTAAGAGTCTATAGTTCATGAAATAATTCAAAAAGTTTGACAAAAATTTTTGTCTATACTCTTGGCCCGAATTAAGTAGGCTGGTGTAAACCACCATGATATAAATAACTTGGTACATGTATAAATAACCGTCCTGTAAATAATCATGGTCTAAATAACAATAGTGTAAAAAATATGGTATAAATAAACAAGGTGTAAATAACAATGGTGTTCATAACCGTGGCGCACATAACCGAGGTCATAAAAAACCATAACGTAAATAATAATTGTGTATAATCAGGGCGTGAATAACCATAGTGAAAATAACCATGGTGTGGATAACCATGGTGTGAATAGCCAGTTACATTCGTTTGCAGGGTTTACAAACCGCTTACATAACAATGTGTATTGAGACTGTTGAGCAACATCACACTCGCTTCCTAATTCGACAACGGGCTAAGTTTTGCCTTCTAATCTTTCTTCGGTTTCAATTGGCTTGTCAAACAAATCCCCATTACTTCTACGAAAATGTCTTTGGTTCATTGGCCTATTTTACAGCTCAAGGTAACTCAAACCTCGGAAACTTATTTGGATGAATTGAAGCTCGCTTTACTGATGTGGTTTAAAATTAGGCAGCAGCTCCTCTTTTGAACTTTGAATTGAGTACACGTCAGTTGTGCAGTCCTGCACACCTCCGTACGATTCGATTGGTGTCGAAAATGAAGAAAAACGGGCGTTGACAATTATCGGTGGGGATTTAACCAACCTCATCACCAACCACTATTTCTACAACAATGCTTGATTTCCAACCTTATTTTTAATATGTTAGTATATAATATTTTACAATTTTCAAGTATGACACATTGGACTACAGATTTCATGGAATATTAAAGTTTGTAGTTAGGTTTTTGATATTTGAGGTTCGTATACCTGTCTAAATTCGGAAAAGGAACAGTTGATGAAAACGTACAGTCGACGTCGGTGAAGGAGTTAAGAAGCAAAAAGTTATTGTAAATAATTAACTCTGAATTAAAAATTCAAATCTGTACACTGAAAATCTCTCAATAACTCATGAACATTGATTTCAAAAATACATTTTCAAAAATTTCCAACGATTCTGTTATAGGAAGTTCTTAAGACTCCCCTTTCGAAATAAGATCAAACTATATTTTTTAAATTAATATTCATTACAAGAATTTTCTTTTGTTTTTTTGCATTAAAATAAAATATTTATTTGCTATAAATCACCGGAAATTCACAATTGATTTTTCAAATCTTCCAATAAATATTGAATATTTAAAACAAACCTTTTACATTCTAACTTGCTTAGAAGTTCCATTGAATATTTAAAAATCTGATAATGATGAGTATATGTATGCATTTACTACATTTCTATATCTAATGAAACTATTTCAATAAGCTGTCTTGGACCAACCCTGCCCGTTATAAGAAAAGATTTATCAGACAGTTGCGTGTCAGAGCCAGGCATTTCTTCCCACACATTTTCCGACATGTACTGCAAAAAGTCATAAGATTTAAAAGATTGATGAACATAAGTACACTATTTTTTTGCATTGATGTATAAAACAATAAAGGCAATACGATTTTTGACATACCACTACTTGGGACACGTGTCGTGTGGAATAAAATGCTGGCAGTGTTTGATGTCTCGTACTGAACATACAGGAAGCGGCAAAATGATCTCTCATTTGTACGTTTAATAAAAATGAAATATAGTAAAGAACAAATAATGCCTTTTGAAACGAAAAAAGGAAACAACATGGCTTAAAATGAAAATTTCAAAAACAAAAACTTTTTTTTCTACTGTCTTACTTTTATTAAACCTGCAAATATATGGGATCATTCTGCTGCACCCTGCGTAAGATGCACTCGTATCTACTGTTTAGTTAAGTAATAAATGGTGCACGAACTCGAGCATATCGAAAGAACATGTAGGAAAGGGATATGTTCTAGTTCAAGAAGAATTAGAAATGTGACTACAAACTCTTACCTAAGAATCAGATAATATAATTCAACAGAATAAAATGCATCGAGTTCGAATACATTTTGATGTGACGTGTAACTTTTTGAAGACTTATGACTTGTATTTGGTATTTCTTAACTCTATGATCAATCAGGATTAATAAAATAATGATATTTTTTGGAATGAGCATAATAAGCAAGTAAAACAATATACAGGGTGGTCCAAAAGTAAGTGGACAGTATTTGGAATAGGTTTATGTATCAGTTATATTATTACAATTCTTTTCATTATAACTATATTATTTGTGCTATATTATTGACACTGTTATAACTACAATTATTTAAATTAAATGTTTTTTCGGATAATTCAGAGAACCCATAATGGCAAAGATGAAAGAAAATGGGTGTTACACGAGTATTGGAAATCTTAAAATGCTGAAGCTGTTAGAACAAATGGGGCTGAAACATTTGGTACTCAAGCCCTAAAGAGACAAACCATTTACAGCATTCGAAACAAATTCGATGATACTGGCTCACTCTTTAAGCTGTGTAAATTGTTATGGGAAAACAGTTTGAGCACCTGCCTTGATAAAATTTAAGTGTTTTTTATTATTGTCCACTATAAAATTTAATTGTCAATGTAATAATTGTGTTAATAAATCTAAGTGTATGTAAGAGTATTCGTAATCTCAAAATAAATGCTATCATTTACTGTCCACATATTTTTGGACCACCCTGTATACTAAAAGATTTCTTTTAGCTTCTAGAGAGCCAGAGATCAGACTCAGGTGAGCCTGTTTTATCATCGCTTCATCATGAAGGGGCAAAATCAGCGACGAGAAATACTATTTAGAGGAAATAATTCTAAAAAACAACAATCAGCTCTAAATATTAATCAAATTAAATAATGCAATTAACTAAAAAAATTCCCATACTAGTTCATGTGCAAGTGCACACACGAACCTCATCTGAGGTCTACTGTTTGGTTTGCAATTCATGACACACATTTCTACTAATTTTTAATTACAAACATGCTTCTACTTATACAGTTGAGAGTGTAATTCGATGAGAGTTCCATACGGATAAAGCAGGATTATATAATAATAATAATAATAATAATAATAATAATAATAATAATAATAATAATAATAATAATAATAATAATAATGATAATAATGAGAGGTCCATAAAGATCGTCATACCAAACCTCTACTTCTTTGATACACGTCGGACAGAACTACTTGACGAATTACGTGTAATAATGCGCCTAATCTATTCAACTCATAGCAAATAAGAATAATACGCATACACAAAATTTAAAAGTATTAAGATGGAGCTGTTGAGTAAAACGAACATGTTTCTTTAAGCAAAGGTGCTGCTCAGTTCTTTCGATTTCAAGGTTCAACTTATTACGGAAGACCGTTCTGATGAGGGTGAGCTTAAGTGTAACTAAGCAGTTTAAATTCCCTCTATTGTTCTCGCCTCCGGCGGCATATGCAAACATTTGGTAGCCATGACACTATGGGAAAGAAAATATAATGAAAAATAATGGTCATGCCTTTCCAAATTATTCAAGAAGCCACCTAAAAAAGCGAGAATTGTTAAAAAAAATATGCTTCTCAGTTTCCTTGCCTTTGTGGTCTTACTCTTTCGCACTAGACTCACTTGAGTCAAGTATTAAATTGGCACTTTGGATGAGCCGTACGTGGGAATCCAGTCCTGCACTAACGAAGTCGACGGCTCAGTCCGTACACTCTGCTACCAGAAAAAAAACATTTTAACCCTTAAATCCCTCATGTATCGTGAATGATACAAACAGAATTGTAACATATATTTATGAAGTTACTAATAAAACATCCCTGTACTGCCCCGACCATAACTATTGCAAGTACCCAAACCGAACGAACTGATAGGAGGTAGAATTTAGTCACCAGGGACTGGTATAAACAAGCGTCAGATGAACTGCAGTAATATTTTGATATTATTTTTGATATGTGCTATTTTTTGCATTTGCGAAACTAATCTCAATGAATAACAACTATTACTTTGATAGCACTCCCAGTTTCATTTTACTATCAGTGTTTTAGCTTAATTTCAATGTTCAAGCCATGTGCAATGCTTGAATGCTTACTTCAATTTAGCATTTCAAATCATCTCCAATGAAATGTTCGTTGACTCGCTGGGCAGTAGCGCGACACTGCACGATGGCGCAGTGCCGCCTCATTATAGCTCATATTTGTTGACTCTTAACATTTGTGTCAATAGTAGTATACAATCTTCTTAAACATGGTACTTTCTACGCCCTCTTTAAAAGTTTCCAACTGAAGGCGCTAATAATAATTCAAGAATGATGTGAAATGTGACTGAAAAACAACACAGTTTATGTAAGTAACAGAATTTGTGAAAAATAATTGACGAAGATTCTCTCTCTGAATTTCACGAAGAAACTCTGGTCCGAAACATTCATAAATTGTGTGAAGAGCTTACATCGGTGGAGAAGTATATTTTACAATTAATAGCCTGCAATTCTGAAATTACTCCTCAAGCAAAATTTTACAAAATTTTTGCCGATGATAATGGTGTCCGATTCAGTGAAAAGGATGTAAACTCAAGCATAGGTTCGTACCAAGGACTACTATAAACAGGACGGGCAAAACCTATCGAAATTTTCACTTTCGATAGGAGTAATGTAGTTTCCGAACTACTGTATTCATACAGGGAACTAAGAATAAGTAGATAAAGAACCTATATAGTGAGGGTCGGATGGGTTCCCCATTTGACCTGCAGGGTGGAACCACGCAGAATAAAATTTCTGTAACTTCTTTCAACCTGTGTGCTAAACATCAGGATAACAATAAAACATCCCTGAAGGCGTGGAGCTGCATGGACTCATTTCCGAAGCTCCAATAATAGTGAAACAAGAAGAAGAAGAAGAGGGTCGGATGGAAAGACGACTTTGATTGAAAAGAGGCATTAGTATTGGGATCACTTATTGTTAAAGGGTCTCAGCGCTGTCGCGTTCTGAAGATCCATCCGGTCCCAAACCGCCCAATTACACTTGTTCAGACTACAAGTTTCGCTGCAGTGTGAAGCTGAATCGTCGGGCTGCGTGCTGTGGTGGAAGCTGTTCATGCTCCATCGTCGGCAGACGTGACGTTCTACTTCTTCCTTGCTTTCCCCTGCCTATATTTTGTGTTTTTGAACAGAATTTCTTTCATTTTGTTTTGTTGTGCAATCTAGCACCAATTGTCTGACGCGTACTCCATGTTTTAAATAACTGGTTTAACCAGAACTCTAAATAAATACCTTAAAATTAGACTGTTGTCTAACTTTAAATTAAAATTACTTAAATAAGAGTGAATTCGTCTAATCATGAGGGTCTGAAAAGACTCTCAACTCTGAATTCTACTCTATAAATTAAAATTTCCTCTTCCTTTCTAAACGTTAAAAATACTACTATCCTTTACTGTCTATGTGGAGTACGCTTCTTTAACTATTTTCAACTATCTTTAAATTCTAAACACGCCTAGCAGTTTCCGATGGAAACACTGAAAGAGCACGTATCTTTTAGGTTTGTATCAAGCATATGAAAGTTAACTGAAATATCACCATACTGAAATTCTTCTTGCTAAGTCCATCATTACAGAGTAATTGATTCGTTAATTTCTACAGTACAAATACATTCGGGGTTGCCACCAGCTTTGGGACAGCGACGGGCGAACTCTTTCCAGTCAGTCCTCGCTGTCAATGGTAGGTTGCTTGCCTACAGTTAGGTCCCTGAACTACATTTGGTATTAACATCAACATTTACCCGGCATTCTGTAAAATTCATAAGAATCTATTATTTAGCGGCAGGAAGAAGTGGGAGCCCAAGGTCGTGCGTCGGCAGTCTTGGAGCACGGATCATCGGTGCCCTATGTCACTGGTGTTCTGCAGATGCTACTTAGATTAAAATTGAGCGCGGTTCGGCTGGTGAGAGCTGACATTCCGGCTTTAGACCCCAAGGACCGACGGACTCGAGCGTGGGGGTGCTGAGACTAACCGTTCTCTCCAGTTGTGTATTTATGTTCTGGCTCTCCATGACGTCACCTTATTATTAATTATTAATCTTGAAGAGACGCCAGGTTTATTGGAGGAACGGATTAAAACCCTAACCATTTTTTATGTTGACGGTCAAGTCGTCAAAATTAGATAATTAATTTACTTAAATGTAAAAATATTAAATGGCTCCTTGATTTAAAGTTAATAAATAAGATTAAATAACCTTCACTTTTTACCTATGAAGTGTCGTGAACTTTGTGGCGTGCAAAATTCGCGATAAACCATGTAACTGACTACGGTTCGGAGGCCATTTCACTGAGCTCAGTTAGTCCCCATCTGTCACAGTGCGAACATTGTCGTAGTCTGTCGCTCGGTTTGAATCGGACATTGTTGTTTGTTTCGAGGCGCATTGCTGCATTTCTAAGTGGATACTGTTTGTTTACAAAGTTTATTGCTAATTATATGTATTAAAAATGCCGAACAAGTGTGGGGTTGTATGAACAAGTGAAATCCCTCCCAGTATCTTCAATGTGCTTGCTTCATGTCTGCCATCTCCAAAACCTGCACCTCGCCCGGCGAAAGTTGAAGACCAATAACTGAGATATTTTCATCAGAAGGATAAGATTACTTCATTTGATGCTTTCAAACCTGAACGTAACCTGCAGAAGCGGTATAAGAACTTGATTATTTCAAGATCGAAAGAAAGGCTTGTGTGTTTGTTCATAACCGGCTACTTCAGTGAGTGCAGCCTGTCTGTGATTGTCGAAAACAAGTCCACTTTGTGTTTCCCACTAACGCTCAGTGCGTTCAAGAACAGCATTAGTGTACCATTGTTTAAGACACTTCATCCCAACAATGGTTTGAGGTCGTATACTCAGTTCAACGAAACTGTGCGCTTGGCAATGCACTATGACATCCCGTTTGATAAAACGATCCAAAATGTTGTCACTCTTCTTCAAGCTCACACATCAGCCTGTGTCGACACTGAGAAGGAGAAAAAGTTAGTACTTTTGACACGTCAGTTGGAACTTTTATTACAGAAGCAGTTTTCCATGAATGATTATTGTTTTGCTATTCAATCATACCCAAAGTGTAATTATGAACAGCTAAGAGACTTTTTGGTGATGCCATGCAAACGCAAGCTGCAGTACATCACTTCATCTATTGACTAGGACCAGGTGCTGAGGGAAACATTTGACAAAGTCCAGACACTGCAACAGAAGAATGTGTTTCTCTTGGTGCAGATGAAGTACAGATTCGCCCAACTGTTTCAATTTCTGGTGGGTTGCTGAGTGGCATGGCTGAGAACAACCGAGACTGTAAGGCCACTTTTATTCTAATCACTAGGTGATTACAGTGCCACAGCCAAGCATCCACTTGACAACAAGCGTGTCTGGTTTCTCCTTTTTGACACAGTACATCTGCTAAACAACTGGAGCTCCATCTGCTAAACAACTGCATCCGCAACAACTGGATCAGTGAGAAGATCAGTCTTGACAATGAAACACGGCATCATTTGCTGACGTCAAGGAACTGTACTAGTCAAGGAAAGGCAGTATTCTGACGACTACTACATTCACTCAATTTGCTGTTACCCCCTCAAATTTGCTGTCAACCTCTCAGAGAAAGACTAGCAGAAGAATGCAGTCCTTCTTCAGACCTCTGTCAAGAAGGCCTGGTTTGCTGACTAATCGCTGCAGATTGGTAGGGTTTTGCTTCTATGTCTGTTTGTTTATATGCGTGAATGTTTGTATGTTTGGTTGTTTGCATTGGAAAAGGTTTAACTATAATCAACTTGTAAAGTCTAAAACTGCAGCAACTCGGCCTTCTATAAAGTGGCCACTAAGCTCATACAATAATACATGTTAAGTACAATTGCTTGAAAGAAGTAATTTTTGATCAATTTGTCCGATATAAAATGTTATGTTACTAAGAATACAATGGCCTCCGCTAGCGTAGTCAGCTATATGTCGGTGCACGTCCTGTTTATAATAGTCCTTGGTTCGGGCCTACATTTGGCTGAGATTTCGGGCCCCATTTACGGTGCAAAACATGAAGAAACTGTGACGAGACAATTTGGGAGCCTCTCCGACTCTATGAGTTTGCATTCCTAATTGCTTACTCGTATCCTGCTTAAACTACAAGATAAAATTCCTGGACATACTCGTATAACTTTCATTACTGCGGAATTTAATTTGTAGTGGCTTAGTCACCCCATAACGCGACACAGCATCCTCGTATTTTCTCCAGCAACTAGTGGCTTAGTCACTCCTCAATGCAAATCTCCATGTACATCATTTCTAGTTTAGTTACCGCTAGACTCCATCTAGTCATCCAAGTGTTCAGTAATTGTAAGTCATACCTATGTAACATTTATCAATAAATGAGTTCCAACTTCTACTCGGTGTTTCAACCTTATACACTTGAGTAGGAGCTTATGTAAGACCGCTACCGTAGCAGGCTATAACTGGAGATCACAAGCCCTAACCGACTCACAGGGCGTCTACCTCGAGTAGACGTAAGGCAAGATCTCTAAACAGTTGCCTTAACGGAACCAAAACGGCGTAGGTAGCACTCCAAAGGTCTTACAAATTTGAACAAATTTTTACCCAATGCCACAGGTGTGAGCCTTACGGCTTAAGTAAATGTATTATGTTATTGCAGCATTTCTGCAGGTAATATCGAGAAATAGGGTAAAAAATCTACTACGATGTATATGAAAGATTATATTGCATTATATATTCACAATGTGATCCTCAGAGGTGGAACTTTTTATTCCAACATACTAAGCTTGAAAAAACACCTTATCATTTTAAAAGTATTGCAGTCAAAATTTACTTTAATGTTTCCGGAAACAAATGTCTCTGGATTTCAATGTTTATTTATATATTCCCTATCCATAGATTCACAGAACACCATGTGCTCACATTAACATTATTAAGCAAATTCTGTGAACTTTAAATAAAAATATTTCATAATTATCTGGAAGGAAGCTTTTTCAATTAGTAAACTGACCTATTCTTGCTACAGAGCCAGCACCAAGAGAAATCCCTAACAAATATTTCAATTGGATGATTTTTTTTTGAAAATGCAATCTTAGCCAGCAAACGTACGACAAATTAAAAAAAACAAGTCAAAGTACACTTATGCATGTTATCCTCCAGTAAGATTTAGGAAAAAATACGAAGAGTGATTCACAGGTGGCTTTTGAAACTTTGAATTAAAATTTGCCCCAACTATTTCTGGTAAGTTGACGAAAAAACCACGAGGATTGTCGTTGATATAGGAAAACTTGTATTTTGAAACGAAACGCATCAATTGTACGCTTCAATAGGTGGCCATATACCAGAAATATTTGACACATCACAGCACATAAACATTTGGTGGTCATAAACGTTGAGCAGCCACTGGGAAAAGTTTGTTCTGTTGTCGTTGAAAGCTTTTTATGGGTTCAAACGTTTGCAAGAAATGTAACGGTTTACTTGCTCTGCAATATCAACTGAAAATTTCAACTGCCCATCATGCACACATGAATGGTACTTTTAACATCTTGAAACTCAGCGACGGAGACGAAACTTGGAACTGATTCTCCATTAGTGCAATGGTACAATGTCCAAGTCTATGAGGACTGAAGTTTGCATGTCCGACACGTTTGGTCCTTGAATACTGAACAAGCTTGGTTCTTGAGTACTGAACACGTTTGGCTCTTGAATACTGAACAGCACTGACGTACTAATAGCCAGGTTTCTAATGCTTCCATGTATCCATTGGAAAACTTTTTTATCAAAGAAACATTGGTTTACACAATGCATATTCTTTTCTAGAAAATTATTTAATGCATAAGAGTGTTCTGTTAGCCCCATTAGTGTGTGAATCAAATTATACACGATTATTTAACTGCAGTAGCCGCTTGAAGAGGAATAAGTAGAGAGAAAAATTTTAACGAAATACACAATTGAACAATGAAAACGCCTCGAACGGGAGGTGAGTTTTGTAGTACTCTGATCAAGGAGTAAGAAGAAACGAGATATAAGACTACCCTATTGGCGAACTACAATAGCTTCCTGTAACAAGCGTTACATACTCTGCGGAAGGGAGCTAGTGTGACCTACGAAGGCAATGCCTCCAAGGTATGGCTGTGTGGACAAATAACATTAATTCATCAATTCATCAGCTCGAAAATTGTGAAATACGAAGACTTCAAGGTACGTTATCACAGTGTGTGATCTTGCAAATGATACGAAATTTTAAGACATTATGGCTCATAACTGCATTTTTTGGCTTATTTTTGTCTTCGTAATTTTTTTGAAATTTCCTATAACTTGTACAAACATAAGCTAAACATATCTCTCAGGCCAAGATTAGTGATTCAGATATGCACGTGTTATAAAGAATTTAAAAAAAACAATAACACTCCCCTATGCAGCATGGCTTTGCAAGCAGTTTCAACAAATATTACGTGGAGTACCGACAGATGTTACCTGGGGTAACAGAGAATGTTTCTCAAGATACCATCAAGCCGAAGTTTTGCTCAGTTGGCGATCAACTGCTCACATTTAGTTCTAGAAAATCTACGAGCTACTTATCACCTATATTGACTAGAAAGTACTTCAAAAGGTATAGAGAAATATAATTCATGCTGAAACTTCTTGTTCAACAGTATACTTTCCTCTGCTATGTAAACACACAATTTTTGAAATTTGTGCGAATGATTATGAATTTTTGCTGTTCTTCGTTAAGAAGAATTTTCAATCTTAGCTAAATGTTATGAACATTTTAGTGGTCTAAACTCGTGCATACCAAACGAGGCCCATTTATTGACATATGACCAGTAGATATTACGATTGAATCCAAGTGCTGTATGCCACTCGAGGTTGTCAGGAACACCTTATAGCAGGAAGAATTGAAGGGTGGACAGCACTAGTGGACTACTAGCATTTTTCCCGTGGTAAATATATTATATTTTCCACGGGAAAAAATGCAAGTAGTCCACTCCCGTGCTGTCGCTAACACAGCGCTGACAGAGGCGATTACGATCCAGTAGTTTACTATATGAAGGGTGGACAGCACTAGTGGAATACTTGCATTTTTTCCCCTGGGAAAAAATGCAAGTAGTCCACTAGTGCTGTCCACCCTTCAATTAGAACCACATGAAATAAGAAGGCTATCCAACGAAAAAGAAAATTCATATCAGATTCTTAAAGCGGCAATGCTAAAGGCTAAAGACAACGAAGAGTACTGAGTCGCCAACAACATTTTAAAAACCAGGACAGATCTAAGTTCTATTTTTAGACAGCACTGAAAATTTAGGTAGGGATAAAATAAACACCCAATGAACAAACATTGCTATAAAATACAAAATCATAATATGGTTAATGCAAAATTGTAAATTGGAATAATATTTTGATGTGTAACTAATTAAGTGTAATTATTTTTTAGGGCGTAAAGTGTAACTAAATTGGAAACCTAATGTTAGTAGGCCACATAACCAAAACAAAACACTTATAAAAACGTCTTTCTGAAGTATTCGGGACTTCCTCATTTCTAACGTGTGTCTAATACCATCTGTCCATAAATGAAGGTTGTTTAAATGTTCAGGTACCTTTATCGATCACCAGTGAGGGTTTCTAACCAATTTGCGAGCAGTTTAGAGCTCAATTTTAACCTCGGTTCAGGATTATATGGCACACCATGTTTTTTACACGTTTTACAAAAACTTTGCATTAGAACATTTCATATGACGAGTCACGCGATTCTAATTGAGGTTGCACTGTGAATGAAATTATGATTGCATCACGTGATTGAGTAATTAATTGTTCGTTTCAGCGAAGTGCTTCCGACTAAACTGTTTTGGAGCTTAAAACTATTGAAAAATGTGTGAGTTTTCTCAACTTCAAAGCTACATTTTAAAAACTAGTCCCATGCATTAAATGGTTCATTTGTTTGAGTAAATATTGTAAGAAAACATGTAAAACATTCCCTGTTACCGCTGACCACTAATAATTTGAAGTTTGCCCAGCAAAGAGTGCTTCAATAGGGGTCTCAAAAACACAAAAATATTGAATTATTAACCTTTGTCTATAAACGGAGCTTTTCACTATCATCGTGTTCACAGAACGCAGAGTTAAATTTGCGTGCAGTGAATACGACATGTGGTAGCGGAACCAAAAGTAGGTATAAGGTTACGTAAACGGAAAAAAGTATCGAAGACATCCTATTAGGATATCAGGTTAACATTACGCTCGTCTTTCCAACGAAAGAGGAAGAAGCCAAAAGAGGAATAAATAAAGTTTCACGAACAACAGAACTAAGCACACGATCGCCGCCTGTGAAAAACAAAGCTGACACTGCGGTAACTCTCATAGTCATAGATATCTAATACTACCACAAGTTCCCAAAGTGTGCTTATGAAGACAGGAGCTATCAGTTTACCTCCTTCCTCCCTCTCCACCCCGAGATCGGATCTGGAATCCGACCTACTTCTGAGTAGCGTCATGCGTTCACAGTTGACTGAAGGACCATCATCATTTGTTGCGTCGATCCTCGTTCACAGGATAAATCGGGAAGCTAATCACAAGGTCGGCGACTCGTTTATAGGCAAACCAAACTAAAACATGACGACGCGGCAAAAAAGTTTTGTCTATACGTAATCTTACAATTAACTAACGAACGGAAATTCAAAGGAAAACAAAAATACTCTTCCCTGATTCAAATCCTCATCACTCCTTCCCTTCCCCCTCCCCCATCCCGGCACATCTTCCTATCATTCTCTCATTGTCGTCCAACCTGTTTCCTTTAGATCGCTTATGGACTTCTCTCGCGTGTTTTTCGTTTCCACCATTTCCCCCTCTACATAATTTGATCACTTTCAATGCGATTTTTCCCTTGGCTATGTAGTGGCCCTACTGTCCACACTTCATACAGCTCGTGAGTGACATCAAGGAGCATTTTAAAACGAAAATCAATATGGCTAATAAATCCTTGGCAAATTAACTAGTTTTTTGGAGGAACATTTAAAAAATTAAATTATATTCATACCAAACTCATAGCGTAAGTACGGTAATAAAAAATCAACAATGATGCACTACTCTTGATTATAATATAATATTTACGCTTAACTAACTAAAGTTAGAATTACTACGCATTACACGTTAGCTACGTCAACAAGTAAATAAAACATACAAGCACATAAATGGAGTCTAATCTATAGCATTACATACGCTCAGGCTCAGCCTAAGGAACAAAGTCTACACAAATTCGTTGACTGAAACATGTGGTTCACAGTTAGAGCTGAGATAGCTTTTATTGTCTGGCCTTATGCACTGTAACACTTCGTAATGTAATTCATAATGAGATTCTTCTGGCGAAAGTGACGTTGTAAAACGGTGATTCTTTACATTAACATGTATTTATACTGATCATCTGAACTTTACGCCTAGCTCAATTATTCATAGTCTGATGTATGCAGTTGAAGTGTACTCGTAAGATAAAAATGTCAAATTCAAGTGTAAAAATTGAGGGTTAGAGGCGTCTAATAAGTAGGACAAAAATAAAGTGGATGCATGAGAAGTCCTTCCTGATTGATACGCTTCGATGCATGGAAGGGCAAGGAGGTGTGATGGAAAAAAATGTAGTCAGAGAAAGTTGTAAGACTGTAGAGTAATGGGTCACTTAGTCGTTCACTGATAGAATGAATGAGCTGGTTAGGAAAATGTAAAGTTAGAAGTGAAAAGTAGCAGCTGAAAAGTGCATTAAGATTTGGCTGGATATATAAATGGAAGGAGAGTGCGATTAGGGTTTCGTGAATGGATTACTGAATGCATTACTGAGGGACGCTGGGTGTCAGAGGTTTATTGGTAAATATTGTTAGAGAATTCAAGAAAAAGATTACCGGATGAGTTTCAATGTTTACTCTGCAGCGATATCTGAGGCATAGCTCAACAAGGGTCCAGAGAAAGCCACTGGATGCTCATCTCGCCGTAGTTTGCAGTCTGAACCTCATAGGAAGATGAGCAACGATATGAGCATGAAAGAGTCAATGAAGCAAACTCTTTTGCAGTTATCTATCATTCTTACTCAGAAGGGGCCAAGAAAAACATTTTAACACAGGTGAGATAAAACTCACGTCAATAAAATCTGAACATCATATATCCTACAGAAAGAGTCTTACTGAAAATAATACAGTAAACAACGTTCCACTAACGAGGGTAATCATGTCTACGTTCATTCGTGCTTGGATTTTACGTAGACAGAGTAAGCCCGTGAGAAACACAACACAGACTGAGTCAAAAATTTTCGCCTCGATAAGTTTTGTAGGAAGTCAGGTCTGAAACCATATTCAGTTTGCATGAGCTAAACCGTGTTTCAATTTGATGGTGACAATGCATCCAAGTGACATTTAATTTATTTTTGACTGACAATCAATCAGTCTTTGATTTATCGATACGTGTGTGTAAGTGTGCATAGTCCGTTTCAAAAATATTCATCAACTGATGACTGACTAGTACCTAGAAAGAAATCCTACCAGTTAGGGTATGAATGTAATTATTATAATCAAATCCGATCTACAAATAAATTTTTAAAATCAAAGGAACCCAGTATACCTTGCAAATCTGAATTTAATAAATAAAACTTAGACGTCTTGCTGTCATAATAAACAAGACTTTCAAAAAACTGTGACAGATGCCAACATACGCAAATATCTCTTCATACTGCAGGTAAATTTAATAAACTTAAATTTGACTTGAAAAATGAAAACTCCGCGATCAATTCACTTCAATACAAATCCTAAACATTGAGCCCAGCTACCCACGACTTATCTCGTCTTACAGAGTTATTAGCCATGGGTTCTCACCACTGTTGCACTGAGCAGTAAGTCGTTCACTGGCACAGGTGAGATGACTTGACCTAACAAGTCGTTAGTTCACTGGCACAAGTGAGATAACTGAACCAACAAGTTGTTAGTTCACTAGCACAAGTGAGATAACTGAACCAACAAGTCGTCAGTTCACTGGCACAAGTGAGATAACTGAACCACAAGTCGTCAGTTCACTGGCACAAGTGAGATAACTGAACCAACAAGTCGTCAGTTCACTGGCACAAGTGAGATAACTGAACCAACAAGTCGTCAGTTCACTGGCACAAGTGAGATAACTGAACCAACAAGTCGTCAGTTCACTGGCACAAGTGAGATAACTGAACCAACAAGTCGTGAGTCTACTGCCATAGGTAAGATAACTCGGCCTAACAGGAGCCAGGCTTGAGAACGGCGGGCAAAATGCGTTCCAATAAATTGTTGGATCAGTGTCATGAATATTATTCTATCTAAATGAGTAAATTTTTATATGCAATGAGTAATTTAAATTCTACCCCAGAAAAATCAGTATGTTCTCCATTTGACACTTTACAAGAAAAAAGTCACGAAAGTTTCAGGACTGAGAAGTACTCCGCAGCATCGAGGTCTATGCGACTAATAATACGGATCCAAAGAACGATATTCGAAATGAAATTATACGCTGTAGCGTTTTGAGAACGTAATGTTACACATCAAACCTTAGTGGTTGCTTCGTAAGCTGAGTCGTCAGGGAAGTCACGATTTGCTTTTCTCTCTTTTTTAGACGAACCCAACCCATTCCTTACTTCCTCTGCACTGGAACTCTGAGTTCTAGCTTGAAATGATTTCATCTCTTGCGATGTTGACGGTCCCAACATATCGTATGGTTTTGAACGGTAAGGAGACTTAGAGCTTTTCCTATGGTTCCCATTGGATGATTGGCTAGGAACGCTATCTTCTTTGAATAAAGAACTTTTAGTAGAAGCATAAATTGACTCAAGCTTGGACATCTTCCACACATTTGCAGGGTAAGGACGGTTTTTAATTTCAAATTGACTCTGATTTTCAGTCCGACCATAAGGATGAAAAGATTCTACAGACATGCGCTCTTCACGGGGGTGGTATCTGTCATTTCTACCAGATCGCTCAAATCTAGACGATAAATATTTGTCTCTGGGTAAAAAAGATTTATTGCTTCCTTGTGTTGCAAATTCTTTCTTAAACAAATACGAGTCATCAACGGAATGCGAAGTGAATCCTTGATTGTACTCACGACCATATGATCTGTCTCGAGGGATTCGACGATTAACCAAATTATAATCCTGAATAGGAGATGGAGGGTCATAGCTGCTGGTGAATGAATGTGTGGAGCTAGTTTTCTTCCGAGTTGCACCTCTTGGAACGTCATAAATATCTGAGTTTTGGTCATCAAGAGCCAATAACCGTCTCTCCGGCCCCAACGTGGGTCTAGATGCAGCATGGCGAGAGGAGTTCTCTGTCCTAGATAACCGTCTTTGTTCATCAGATAATCTCGACGCCAAAGACGAGCGATCTCTCATCATGAACACACCCTCGCTACTTTTGTACTGCTGATTATCAGACCATTGCTTGCGTACTCGCTGTCTTTGTTCTATTTCTAATTGTTTTTGACGTTCGTACTCTTTTTGCTTGCTCTGTTGCTGATGCAGCGATCGTAAAATCGGAAGCGGAGACAGATCTGGTAGATCGGAGGATTGACGATCCCCTGAAATTTGCCTTAGTGAAAGACCTCCGTCAGTAGAATGAAAAACACCAGAGTATTGAGGATAACGTCGATACGCCATGTTATGATGATGTACAATATTTTCTGGACAAGGGATCTGTATTTCAGATCGACGATCAGGTCTATGAAATTCATCAGCGGACGACGTGTCTTCGAACTTCGGCGCTGGTACATCAATACACGATAAGTCATCAAACTCCCCAACCTCGGTGTCTTCAGCTTTGGCAACATCATGCAAACTTGTCTGAGAATAAACAAACTCTGTAGCGATCGTCGTGCAATCTTCATCTCGAACATTTTCCACATCAGGAAGGGACCGGTATAAGTGCCCATATGCCTTGCCTGCGGATAGTTCCAAATCATGAGCATCCTTGACATTTGGATCACTTCGTTGTAATGCTGTCTCAGGCTGTGAGATACAACTTCTGTATTTCTCTCTTCGTCTTGTTATAGACCGTTTGTGTTTTCGCTTTAAGTTTACTTCTGAATCACTCGATTCAACTGGTAAACTTTTCGCTAATTTATTCAAGGAGAAAGGAAGCGACTTCTGCCCGGTTGGATATGATACATCTATAGTGGAATCTGATGAACTTGAGGTGCAGCTGTGCACTTTCCGTTTGCTTCTGCTCCGACTGCGAAGTCTCCTCGTATGCCGTGGCTGCGATGCACTATTTTGAGAATGGATATTTCCACTGCTTAAATGAAACGATTTGCTGAATCTAGAAGATTCGTTAACATTTTCACCGCTTTTCTTCTTAGTTCTTCTACTATCGGACTTTATAGAAACTTCGTCTAACATATGTCCACTTTTGGATCCACCATTAAAAGAGATTTCATTCTCGTACTTTTGAGTTCTAGCGTGATTCGCTTCGGATAGGAAACTTCTCAGTCCACTTGAATATTCAGGTAGAGCATCACTACTTAAATTAGAGATAGCGTTTACTGGAAGACTCTTATCAAACTCGAATTGGGATCTTCGATTCTCCATGCTACTGAAATTGTGACATTGGTACGGCACTTCTACTTGGTTCATCACACTAGAAACTGCAAGAGATTCGTACGCTTCGTAATTATGCGAAGGAATAGCAGACTGGTGCTGGGTTAGGTGGAGTTGTCGAGCGAAGTGGTCTCTCTCGGACTCAGCCTGCACAAGCCTGGCTCGGAGCTCTGCCTCTGTAGCCTGCAGCAAATCCCACAGTTCCTGCTTGGTCAACTGGCCGCTTGTGCAGTCCATGGCAGCTTGAGACTCTGAAAAATATATTATTAGTTGGATTAAAAAATCTCTTAAAAATCTGGATAGACTGAAAAAAAAACAAATTACTGAGATACATATTATATATTAATGTTTTTCTTTTTACACAATTTTGCTAGAAATGTGCAAGCAAGGAAAATCACTTGTATCCTTAACATGTTATTGCCTACAATACACAACAACACTAAAACTATAAAAATAAACTCTTCGATCGCAAAAGTTTAATAGTTTTCAACATCTGAAAACATTAAATACATGATAAGCAATCGGTAAACTAAGCCAGGAAACATTTCTGCACATCTACTTATATATGATAATAGACAGTGTATTTCCATCTTTTTCTCTCTGTCTCTTTATCTGTATGTGTCCGTCCAATTTCTTACAATCTACTACTGAAGAAAAATTATTGAACTGAAATCATAACATGTATACGTGTATTATAAACATTGTATTGTGGATACCAAAAACGCCGAATTACTATACAACATACCATTTTCCCCATTGTTTGCCTTCTTATCCTACTCGGCCATTTTATTGGTAGATAACATACAGAATGGAAATTCTGTATATACTCATGAAAAACCATTATATTCTGATAGTAATACGTGTAAAACTGAAAAATATAAATTTTTTTCATAGATCCCTAATTTTATCCATTTTAAACGGATTTCACATGTACTATCTAGGCCATCTTAGCGTTAGATAAGATACGGAATGAAAGTTCTCTATGTATTCATGAAAAATGTTCATATAAAATACAATAATTCGTAGTAAATTTTTAATACAATCGTCTTTATAATAATTGCAAAATAATCAAATCTAAATCGTGGAATTTCCATGGGAACTATCTAGTTAAAGAATCTACATAAATAATAGACAGTGTCTCTCCATCTCTTTCTCTTTCTCTATCTATCTGTGTGTGTCTGTCCCATAGCTTCCTATTACTGAAGAAAATGATTGAACTGAAATTAGAACGGGTATGTATTATAAGCATTGTATTGTGGCTAGCCAAGGCGCCAGAACTCCACAGAATACTCAATTTTTTCTGTCATTAGCTTTTATTTCTTACACGGCTGTATTATCAGTAGATAAGATACGGAATGGAAGTTTCGTATATATTGATGAAAAATGTTCACAGGGAAAACTGAAAAATATATTTTATTTCATAGATCCTTAATTTTATCCCTTTTACACCAAGGCATTTTAAGGAGTACTATCTGGGCCATGTTATTGATAGATAAGATACAAAAAGGAAGTTCTGAATGACCTACTTTTATACAAACACAATAATTCGTAGTAAATCTTTAAAGCATTCATCTTTATAGTAATTTCAAATCAGTTAAATCTAAATCGGGGAATTTTCACGGGAAGTGTCTAATTTTCATATAACTTACATGACTATAAGATCATATAAAATATTTTAATGTATTTAAAATTAGAAGGATGTTTTTTGAGTACAAACTCCAGTAAGATTATTCTTAAATTTATAGAGCACAGTTCTAAGGGAGAGGGAAGATGGAAAAATCACTATTTTCAGAAAAAACATCATGGAACGGTTTGCTAATAAGAAGCAAACAAAAATTTTTTGCTCTGAATAACAAAAGCAGATCTTTTGTTATGCAATATCTTAGAAATAACAATACTAATGAATGAAAAAGAGATATAATGGCTGAAACCCTCAAACCAACTGAAATAAACGTATCGTTCTCGTAACAAAAGAAACTCACTAAGAAATTATCACAAAATAAGATGATATAATGAAGAGGAAGAAATTCCATCTGATATTATTAACAAGAATATGAACTAACTAACCAGTAGACAGAGATTCCTTCTCAAGTCTTCGAGTATGAGAAGACGGTCCTACCGCTCTAGAATCATCCAAAAACTTTGCTGCCACTCTAGAATCATCCAAAGAAGCTCCATAACTTCGACTGTCTTTGAAGAATAATCCAGGAAGAGGAGAAATGCCAGAAAAACGGCTTTTCGGCGTTGGAGAAGATTTAGTGCTACTGACATATTCTTGGGTAGATGGTCCTTCTTGGGAATGGCTTAACCTTATACTGTGATGGGTAGAAGGATGAAGATGAAATGAAACAGAATCAAATGGAACGCTGCCTTGTCTAGGAAGAGGTCGTATGGGAATGGGACAATGTAAAGGCACAGGAGAATGATGGGAGTAGGCAGAGTGAGACGCTTGGATGGTTTGGGTGGAGCAAGTTTGACCATCAGAACCAATGAATGGTAAATGAACCGAATGCTCCGGACACGTGCTGTGCACCAAGGACATTAGTTCCCGAGATCCTTCGTCCATAGAATCATCGTGCATAGGTTCCGTCTGGATTATTTGGATAGTAGAATCATCCATGAGGATTTCCGTTGGGACAAAACTGGACTTTTTCAGCTTGGCAGTGTTGTCGGAAATGCGAGGAGGTGACGCAGCTGACGCTTTCATGAACTCTGTCTCGAGGAAGGCCCTCTCTTCTTCTGTAGGAGGAGGTTCGTCAAGGTCCACCGCTGTGCTGAAGTCCACCAATGCACTTGGCGTGGAGCTGCTCTTGTGCGATAACGCGTAAAGTGTTCTCCTGATGGGAAAAACGAACCTATAGATTTTTATAGAAATTTTTCAGTGAAATTCTTATATCACTGGATATGGTCACAGGTGATATTGAAAAATTGAACGTCCTACTCACACCATGGGAAAATACATAGCATTATACATTGCACGGAATATTTAAACTGGAATTGATATTACAAAAATGAAACGTACGAGTTTGCATGCAGTTAAGTCCTAAAAGGAATTTAAGTAGGTATTATCCCGAAATATTAAAACCATTAACAAAACATTCGAAGATGGACATGGTAAAAATTTAGCGTCTGGGATTTCTAAACAACCTGCCTTTCGGGACTCCTTGTACAGATACTTCTTTCAGAAAAAACTTAAAGATAAAATAGCTGATTACAGACTTGTAAGGCATTGAATCCATAGGCAAGGCCTATAGATTTAATAGACTATACACCATATTATTTTATAAAAAAGTGATCCCAAGCAGTGAGTTTATGTGCTCAAGGAAAATCAACAGTAAAGATGGTTTACAAAGCCTAATTTCAAATTTCAAAACTGATAAGAAGCCCAAAAAATTAAAGTACATTCTTTAGCACGTCTTATGTGATATTAATTATAACACTGTAACGGTAATGAAATATTTTTAGTTATAAAAGCATAAACATCTTTTGAGAAAAAATAGGAAACAAACAGAACGAAAAATCACCATTGAAGCTACCCTGACGGTGGCTTGCTAGTGCGCAGACGGCCCGAAATGAATTCATTACCTACACATTTATAATAAGAGGTTCAGCGTCATCTTTTCGGGACTTCTTGTAGTTATGTTTTGATAATTTACAGAGAGGAGCATGACAAGATATTAAAGGCGATGATTCCGTTCAGCGGACGAAGAGATTGGACGCTGTTAGGTGGTGGAGGTTCTGCCATGGTGTGGGGTGTGATCAGTGCCCACGGTACGGGGACTTTAGTTCGATTACACGGTAGAATTAATTGGACCAAATACATTGATACGTTGGATGTGCATTTTGTGACCTATCTTGATGATAATGTGGAAAATAATCACATTCTCATGCAGGATAATGCCCCCAGCTGGCACTGTCTAAAGGTTCCTCGAGGGGCATAACATTCCATGTTTGGACTGGCCTGCCCAATCACCAGACCACAATCTAATTGAGAACGTGTAGCACTACATCAAACAATAGCTACACAACGATAATATTTGTAATCTAGATGAACTGTGGACAAAATTAAACAAAAATGGGATGCCCTTACACTGAAGTTCTGTCGCAAACTCATCAAGGGAATGCCGAAGAGATTGCGGGCTGTCAAATTACGGAATGGTTATGCTACTAATACCGACTAGTTTACTTTATTTCGGATGTAAGATTATATTGATGTTTCATTAAAATAACTTTTTTGTATCATGTGGAGTTTGCTTTTGTCTTCTTGATTTTATTTTCTAATTAAATTGACGTGAACACCTGCAAAGTCCAATTGAAAACTAAATATAAGTTTTCAATATTAAAGAGGAATCAACGCCGAATCGAATGATTCATAGATTGCTCTGATCAGTTATGGTAAATTTAACGTAATTTACAAGTTTTAGAAAATATTGGCAGTGCGAACTTCTTTTTGGTGTCACTGTACATTGTTTTATAGATATGTAGTCTTTTTATTCAGTGCCCTTTTATATTCGTCCATTGTGATGTCATTTTCCGTCACATTTTTCGTTGCCTCTTTTCATTTTTTATTTACATAATTTTTCGTTTTATAATCATATAGTTTCGCTATAAGACTTATAATTTCTTGAATTGGTAATCCGCCAGTTTTATCTTTAATTTTTCTACTTTTTTGTTTGCATCTGAATATGCAAACAAATACCACTATGAATATTATGCAATTCTTTAGGATAATTTAAATTAACACGTTGCCTGCGATTGCCTAGCTGGTGCAAATCTTTACTTTGTACACACAGTCACTAGAAAGCCTTGAAAAAATTATAGAACCTAACCTGAGCGACCCACCGGCGGGTCGTATCGCACTCAACGTGTTAACTTCTAACATATAGCATTTATCGTTTCTAAGCTTACCATTTGGTTTTTCCTTTCGAAATTTCCTGTCCGTTATTTTTGAGACATTGCCCATCCGTATAAACTGTTTACATCAATACAATTTATGTAATTATTCAGTTTTCTATATCATATGTCTCAGGTATATACGGATTATTTGTTTTGGTTATGTCTTTATATCTTCCTGATTTTTGCAGATATATGAATCTACTTTTATTGTATGAGTAAAAGTGATATATTCTTGGTCAGATGTTGGAAGTGTATTGAATTTTCGAGGCCTCGCTCCGAAATTTTTTACGAACAAGTGAGCATCGTACTTTGATAAGTTATGTAAAAATATTGGGATATAATTTGAATTCATTATTCTGAAGATAGACTTTAGATGAATAAGTCCTCGGAATTTACTAGTAATGCGATTATTATCTCTACATTATAATTTTCTTTACTAAATTCTTATAACACATTGTTGCGTTTTGATATGCTCGAAATTTATCGGGTATAGAGACATATTTTTCATTTTGTTTAGATAATCCATAAATTCCCTTTGTTTCTTCTTCTAAATATTTAAAAAAATACTTAGCAGCATCTTCACTGTTATAAATATCTAACTTCGAATATTAATCTACCTCACATTTCGTGTATCAACAAAAACTGTTCGGAGAATGTTTTTGTATATACATAGAATAAATCGTATTTGGATATGGCCTACAAGAAGATATTGTCTACAAAGTCGATTCAACGTCAGCATGTATCACAAATAGGTGTCTAATAATTTTCTAATACTGTTTAACCATCAGTTTATTTATTTTCAAATGTGTGTTTTATCGGAGTATACACTGAAGATTTATTTATATGATTATCTAACAAATCTTCCCTTCTAAACGTCTATTAACAATATGAGCAAACGAATTGTTTGTAATGATTATCGGTTTTAATGAAGGGAGTTAAAGATTTCATTAACATACAATGACTTCTATTCTCATTTGTTATTAACAATAATGAAACCACAACTTTATTTTTATCTTTTGTTATCCTAAGTGGACATAGTTCATTATTATAATTAAAACTGCAAACGTTTATAGGCATATTATTGTATTCCTTAAATTTGGTGATGTCTTTTATTTTTACAGGAATTTTTATGTCTGCAAAATTTACTTTTTCTGCTTTCAATATTTTCGTAAATCTTTGACCATTTTTTTCGTCTGTGCAAAAATATTTTGTCACCCACCATTTGAAACACTCAGCATCATTATTCTTTATATTGATAAGTTTATAATATCGATTTCGAAATTTTGCAGGTAATTGCATGTAGATAGATCCTTAAATTGGATTATATTCGACCACCTTTATGCTAAAATCTAGTAACTTATCAATTATCCAACTTGATGAATTTAATGTATATTCTTCAACTTTTTTCTTCACTTCTTTGTATAACTTTTCGATGTCTATAAACTTCTTCGATACGTTGATGAATTTTCCAGAATTAAACCATGCTTCACAGTATTCTTCTTTACTTTCAACTCTCACATTATAAAGCTGTAACTTTAGACTTAATTGCACTTTCTTATTATCAAACTTTTGTTTCTGAATAATAGACTTCATTTCTGTTGTGATATTTTTCATGAAAACATTTGAATCGATAACTGTAATTTCAAAGAATAGTTATTCTAAATATTTATCATTATAGCCGTTTGAGACCTTTAATTTTCAATCCATAAGTATTTCTGAAGTGTTTTAAAGATTTTTTATGTGTGCACTTATTGGTCACTTCTTTTTTCATATATTACAAAAATATTTTGGTTTATCGATATATGAATCTGATATCAAATTTCTATTTAAATTTTTTCTGTTTCATTTTAAAGTTTTCTCATATCTTTTAAATTCCTTAATTGTTATACGGCAGATATTACAAAATACATTTAATAATTTTCTCATTTTATGTCTTTTTCATTGAAAGTAATTTTCATACTTGAATTATTTCCAGTCATTATTTTTTCAAGAAGTTTCTTAGAATTTTTGTGCTTGAACGTATTTTTACTGTTACACAACTTACATACGGCCAATGATTTCATATTTTTCATTTTTATCACATAAAAGAAACAGCTATTTCTAAAAAATTGAAAAAAATATAAAACGACTTTTTCTTGATTGGTCGTGTGTTAGATCTCATCACGTATTCGAAAGTGAAGGACGGTGAGCTTTTATCTGATGTGTTTTTCCTTCACCCCAGCAGTCACGTATATATATATATCACGTATCATATATTTATATATATATAGCAAATGGCTATATATATATATATATATATATATATATATATATATATATATATATATATATATATATATATATATATATATATATATATATATATATATAGCCATTTGCAACCATATACAGACGGTGCCTAAAAAGTGATCCAGCGGAAACGTAATTTTATGTACAGCCGTTACGTAGAGCGAAATACTATTGCACACAGAAATCACACGTAACATATTCAATTGAAAGAGTCATCTCCTTCAAATCCACACATCTTAACAGTCAACGTACATCTTAACGTACCTCATAGATGGCTTCAGATCAGAGTTCAGCTAGATTCCGGAACGACAAGTCAACCCACCCTACTTGTGTGAACCTTTTTGAAAAAGCCATAGGCATCCCTTGGAAGTCTCCCGCAGCTCAACCACGGGAAGTGCGAGTGTTATTAATACGCTACAGGTCACCGGCCTATAATTTAAATTTTTTTGGTTATATCTGCTAAATTGGTCTCAGTCGGAGGATATTTTAGTCAAATTGATACTAATTATACCTGCATGAAAAAATTATTTTGTTTAATTACGTAGAAGAATTATCTTTTTTGATAACGTCGAAGAATTATTACAGGTATATGAACATATTTGTAAAAAAATTATCAGATTGTTAATTCAATGTTAATTATTAATTTCAATAATACATGGAAGAATTATCTTGCATGATTACCATTAAAAGGATTAATTTAAAAATTATTTTGCTGTTGTTAATGCAATGTTAACATAGCTAATTTTAAAAACGTTGTTGAAGAGAAACATAAATGCAGGCTTAGGATTCGAACTCGTGTGTGCATTGAGGCGCCGTAGCTGTAAAAAACTGGTTCTGGAAGCCACGCTAGGTGGTGGGGCCCTGGTCTGTAGCTTGAGTGTGTGCAATAATTAATACTGTGCATGGCAGCACTAGCGCTTCGGTGCTTGTGTCTACCAAGGACTATAGTAGTCCTTGATGTCCACACATACGAATCGCCAGCGAAACCGTTTTCTTTGTATATTATTAGGGAAAACTCAATCAAGAATTGACGCTTTAGCGTACGGGTACGTCCACCAAATGCAGAGCTAGTGTGTTTTTACAATATACTATTAATAATACCTATTATAATAATAGAACAGCAGTAAGGTAAAAGAAGGTTCTGGCAAAATTTGAATAGGATTAAATGATCCCAAAACAAATATAAGGAATTGAAATGAAGGAATGTGATAATTCAGTCATTCCGAATAGAATAATGGGAAAATTTATACCTATATTCATCACATTTGTCATTTCAATCTCACATGGGAAATTTACGTCGAAATGAGCATTGTGCCAGAACACTCTTTTACTATACCACTCTTATCAACTACGACGGACACTAACAGAGAGGTCATATACCATAAGCAGTCATGCACTATCAGTATGGACCACATTATTTTCCAAAAATGTTTTTCCAATTTTTAGAAAACTACCAAAATACCTGTCTAAGTTGGACGACGACTGTACGCTGATAGTGGACGATATTGTTCTGTTCAACGCTTCGTGGGCATCCCGGTCTCCGTCTATGGCCTCGTAGAGACCTTCTCGAGCCTCAGTTGAACGCGCATCTTCAGAAAAAATGTCGTCGTCGTTTTCGACATTGACGACAGCAGCCGTTGTTCCGACGTTAGACGTTCCACCGATGAGAGTGTCGACAACGGATGCAGATGCGTCATTTTTATCAGTAATGTCAAGCTGTACGTCATTGACGATGCCATCATCGGTTTTGGAGGGACGACGCTCTGACGCCCGGAAGATGGATGACAACCGCCGTCGCGTTCTAGCTAGGGATGCCAGAAGTGGACTAGACGTTGATGCGACAGATGTTGCAGTCGTTCCTCGGTCCGCTTCCTGTAAATTGAATGGAGAAATTATGCACATTTATATGCTTCAATTATTCCACTACAGTTTATATTGAAGAAATTGAGTGTTAAATTCTGTACAGGAAACTTGATTCGAATCCTAAAAAAACACAAAAGAAATGGCATACATACATTACAGTACATGAATGAATTTAAATACATTTTCGTTCTATATTCTGACACTTGAACTATGGACAAAATACAGCTATTAATTTTAGTAGCCTTTTTTGTGGATTAATCATATACGATTCTGGAACCTAAAGTATCATTTGATTTCATATAACGACCACGAATGTAACTCAATTTGTAAGAAAACTTGCGAGGATTGCTTGTAAATAGCATAGACAAAATAGACAAAACACTCACGGCCATCCTAGTGGCGGGGTCTGGAGGGGACAGGGCGGGAAGCCCGTAGGGGGCGGAGTTGGGGGGCACCACCAGCAACCGGCCCTCCCTTTGCACCCTGTAATTCACAAGTGGTTAGTAACACAGTTACTGAATGAGCAATGAATTATGTATTATCATTTGAAAAGAGTTTCAACCAAAACAAGGGACTTCCTTGAATGTCGTGTAACGGGTGCCTGAAAAGTAAGAGCGGGTTTTCATTTATGATGAATCAAAAAATCGCACTAATATTGCTGGGCACCTGATACGTGTTTTCACACTGTATAAGTTACTTTATTTCCTCAGCAGAGTGTACTTTACTTAGTCTCAGGCCGCACATGCACTGTCAATATCACTTCTTGGTTGAGTTATTTGCAATGTACTTTGGAATCTGATTTCAGCACAGATGTGTAGCTGGTATATCAAGCTCTTCAACACATCAACTTGTATTTCAACCTAGTTGCCCTAAAGGAAAGCTACTTTCAGCTGAGCTTCGTGTCTCAAATTGTGCGCTTTCTTCACGTATGCAATCTGATCTGAACTTGTGCCCCTTCTTAGTAAAACCGTAACTAAGTTCACAAAAGAAGTGTATAAACATCAACAAGCATCCGTTAGGTCGATGAAACCATCTCATGTGCTTGTTCAATGTTGATATTAGTTTAGGTCTTGATATGATGTGATGTTCCCTAACTGCAAGAGGAATTCAATTATTTTTTCTCTACATATATATAGGCACTTCATTGCGGAATAACCGTGTAGGTTTAATAATTGCTTAGGCACAATGACTTTTCTTACAGAAGAACATTTTTCTTTTATTTAATGATTATCATATACTCATATATCGATCACTTTCTACCGTCACGCTGTTTTTAAAACACTCAACGTTCAAAGTAACATGATAATTCACATGAACCTACAGAAATACCTCATACACACGCTTTACTTTATTTACATTCATACTTATTGAAAGATAAGTACTATAAAGTATTCAATGTACTATGATAAACACCTCAAAAAGTTATATCAAAGTGTATTGATAGTAAAATTACTCATTTAATTAAGTACCCGAAGAGTATGGTAAGTATTAACCATTTTACGATCTGTGCATCGAAACGACATAACTACAGCACTTGAAATAAGATGTCAATTACTCCTCTACAATTGTAGATGTCCTAGTGGACCACGTTTATCCTTCCCTGTTATTGGAATTCCTGCAATGGTTTCCTCGGCTCCCGACATTGCTGTCCTAACATGTGCTTTGACGTCCATGTGAATGCTGATCAGTGCGTAAACTAAGGGGAATTTCCGCTAGTTCAGAAAGTGCACTTTAGAGTGTGTGCTTGTGGAATAATCTTATAGAAGAGTGGAAAATACCGGCATATCGTTCAGTAAATCTTGGAGTGTCTTGAAAAAATGCTGGCTGTATTGAACGAACCCGATGAACTTAGTGAGAAGTATTATAAATGAAAATACGATGAACTAAGTTAAATAGGAACTCAGATGAAACCACCTAAATACTATGTAAATCAGGTAAGAAAGTGGGAGCAAAGTTAATATAAAGTAGAAATCGGGTGTAAAGAAGTAAATTCAGGGGAAAATAAAGTAAAATTGATTTAAAGACGAAATAAAAACAAGCATTGCAAAACAAATAAACAAACAAGTACTGTGAAAACTAATTGAAAAACATGTATTGTAACAGCAAAATGAATAGCACGTATTATAAACACTAATTGAAAATCCAGTATTGTGAAAATAAATTGAAAAGTAAGTATTGTGAAAACGAAATGAAAAGCAAGTATTATACGTACATGCTAATAGAAAAACACGTATTGTTGAAACGAAACAAAAAACAAGTATTGTACAAACAAAATGGAACGCATAAGTAAACTCTGAAGGAGACGGTCGCCTGATCCACCCCTAGACTAGAGCAGTCCTGTGAAGTATTGCTGGTCACAGCAGCATCTGAACAGCGGACGCTCACCTCCGGATCTCCTGGATCATCTCGAAGAATTGAGCCTTGCTTTTACGTCGCCGCTTCTGTTCATTTTCCTTCTGAAATATGGATAAGAGTTGCCTAATCAGGATTTTGTGTCACGAAGGCGCAAAGAGCAGGAAAGGAAAAGAATAAAGGTGATATAAAGAGCATGAGACGTTGAAAAAATCTATAAAAATGTAGAAATTAAATAGGGATACGCGGTGAAAAGAATATGAAATAAGAATAACACAAGTGAATTGGCAAAATACTAACAAAATGAGACATGAGAAACAGAAAAAGTACGAGAAGAAAAAAACAGGTGAGAGAAAGTTTGATAACGGCAGAGAACGAAGGAGAAAACGTTAGAAAATAATTGGTACATAGACGGAAGATAACAAAGGGGAAAATGATGAAAAGAGAAGAAAAATTCGTGAAGAAGTCATGAAAGAAGAAGACATGAAACAAATGGAACAAGAAAAAACATGAAAAAAGGAAAAACTAGATATAATGACGTCATTAAAAATTAACGGGATTTCAATGAAAAAAACGTGAAAGAAAAAAGAATGATGTAAAGGAATTGAACCACGTGCAGGAGAAATGTGGTAAGGAATAAAAAAGCTAACGAACAGAAAAAATATGGACGTTACAAAAAATACGGAATGACAGAGAACTGTCATAACAGGTGATATATATGAAAAATCATATCCTCTCACTTTAAACAGACGAAACATTTCAGAAGGTGAAATTTAGAAACTAGAGACAAGGATTGAAAAATGAGGAAGGCGAAGTAGATGAGGAAAGTGAAGTAGATGAGGAAAGTGAAGTAGATGAGGAAAGTGAAGTAGATGAGGAAAGTGAAGTAGATGAG
>VCRD01003686.1:0-31715 GCA_006783055.1 Trinorchestia longiramus
TCATCTTCAATTGCCGTGCAGGTTGGGTTCCTATACACGAGCACAATTTTGATAGTTTGTCCTGGATGCGGTTGGATGTTGAGAAGTAGTATTTCCGATTTTTCTGTTGCTCGATTGGTTTTGATTTGTGGTTGCAACTTTTCTTTGATGTAGATAAGGGAACCACCACCTCTGTTGCTGTGTGACGGTTTGTCGACGTTGTGCAAAACGTATCCTTTTATTGAAACTTCCGCTGGGAGATATCTTCCATTGAGATCTAGCCATGTTTCATTGATAGCTATGATGTCGTGTGACAACGTTGAAGCAATGGCTTGAAGTTCCGACATTTTTGGTAGGAGGCTTTGTACGTTGCCAACCAGGATGTTCAGTTGTCCTAGTCTATTATCGTGTTGTGATAATGCGGTTTTATTCAAGGTATCCCAATGGTCGTGGTCAGGTTGCCAATAGTTTTGTGGCTTTACAAGTGTTTCTTGCAGAGCCAGAGATGTCTGCTGCAGAGGTGAGGTTAAGTGATACTGATTTGTCGGGAGAGCTGTTCGTTTTTTGGCTTGTTTGTGTCGGATGCGCTGTTCTTTTCTTTTCCATGTTTGATAGCTGGGTAGGATACATTATGTGAACGTAGTTTGTACGGACAAGAACGTGATATAGTTAAACTTTTTACTCCTTTCCTTTGTCTTCGAGGATCATTTAGTTCTGTGTTGTTTGAATTACAGTTGTCGGAATTTTTTTTCTTTGCTTTGTTGTTGCGCTGGATATATTTTCAACATGCTTGTTGAATTTTGTATATTGCCAATTTTGTGTTTCAATGTGGTAGTTAGTTCAAGCGTGGCGATGGTCAGTAAGCTCCCCAGCTTAGTTTGCCCGACTTTATTCAGATGGATTCCATCTTTCTTGAAAAGATAGTTCTGTCCAGTGTAATGGGACATCAGGTCTAGGTACATGACACCTTTTTCTGCAAATATTTCTTTAACCTTTTCATTAGATAGTAGAATTTGGGAATTTACATTCACATCATTTCTTCGCGGAAGAATGCTAGTTATGATAGCATTCTTGGATTTGTTTTTAGCTGTATGGCTTAACGCTTCAAGTTGTAGGGAAATTTCATCTTGGTGTAGGGAAATTTCATCTTGGAGTGTGATAATTAATGATAATTACGGAAAGACAGTGATAAGGGGAAGGCAAAGAGGAAAACAGTGAGGACCACTATTGAACTGAAGGAAATTATAGCAAAATATGAAAGTGGTGTACGAGTGTCCGACCTCGCGTCGCAGTACGAAATGGCAAAGTCAACCATTTCCACTATCTTGAAGTATAAGGAAGTGTTAAAGAAAGCTGATGTTGCAATTGGAGTGACAGCAATTAGTAAGCAAAGGCCTCAGATAATGGAAGAAATGGAGAAGTTGCTTCTTATCTTCACCAAGGAAAAGATGTTGACAGGGGACAGCATTAGTGAAGCTCTCATCTGCGAAAAATCTTTTCAAATTTTATTTATCTTTATCATGTACTGCTTGTGCACATTTACGTCTTCATTGTTGTTTAGATACACGTTCTTATAATATTTTAGGTATTTTTCTTAATGGTAAGAACGGATTAAAATACTTTCCATTATTTCTTATGGGAAAATTGGTTTCGGTGTTCGAACAAATCGGTGCTCGACCACCACCTCAGAACGGATTATGGTCGAGTACCGAGGTACGACTGTATTTCCGTTAGTGAATATAAAAAAATAAAAACATGCGTAAATGTTACTTTTAGAGTTACCTATTACTTGTAAAAAAATCAATAATAAGTTTGGTACCGCTGTGCTATTATTTGAGTGGGTAACTCTTTATTTACGCTATAACTGTATCTTACGGTTAAATTATTCTAGAATTTTTAATGCTAGGACCTAATGAAGATTTTAATTCTTATACTTAATTTTTATTAATTAGAATACTCTATGTATCTATTTTTTGGGCGATGTAATATCGCTACAGGGCTTACACTGTCTAGCGTAGCAGCTGCTGGATATTCCACTAGTCGCCTATGATCAGGCACAAACAAATCTTCGCAGCTACGGGAACGAACCCGGGCCTTACAGCACAGCAAGCAGATACCCGCACCTTGCTTGCTTAGTCCATCCAGCTTTCTATCACTTTCTTCAGGATTTAGATAGGAGGAAATTCGGTAGGATGTATATGTATTATAAGCATTGTATTGTGGATACCAAAAACACGTCCTTTAAAGTGAAAACTTCCTCGCAAAGCCTGTATCCACTGAAAAATCAAAGGAAAAATCCAGTACATAACACGTAAATTCTTTCCGTTGTGGGTCTACTGACATTATAAACATACAGGGTGACCCATAAGTAAGGTACCTTTTTAAAACTATTATAGCTATAAAACTACAAATGGTAAAAAGATTTGGTTAGTTCAGAATAAATGAGGAGATTTCAAAGTTTTCTACCAGCATTTCAATTCTACCGACAATCACAACATATTGCCCGAAAAATTCATAAAATCCACCCTTCAAAATTAATCGCTACGCAATGGAACACCGAACAATAATAGTGGAACATACAAAATCAACTTATGTTACATGACTGGTTTGAAGGGGGAAATTGTTGTGCTCTCTGTAGCTGGGATACACAGGCTTTCCATCTAAAAAAATAATCATACGGGCAACGACCATATTCAAGGTTCACAGAAGTGTGGGGCGCGTGATGAACGAAAATTACTGAATTCGAGAAAATATCTTTAGACGTAAATGAAAAGCTTAGAATGCAAAGCGATTAATCAACTACCAGCTAAATGTCGAACACCAGACAGGAAGTACTGGTATATTAGGACATTGATTGCGCTTCCCATAGAGCAGAGAATATAGATTGTACTATCGTTTCGACACCTGACAACAAAGCGTCTTTGTAATAGATTTCTTCCCAAAGTGAAATCATAAAGGTACAATTGAGATTTAGAGGCTCTCCAGAAGCTTTCTAAATTCAAGAATGGCTAAAGATACGCTTGTCTGAATTATGTTAACAATAGCTTTCGATAAATCAGATTGAAACACGGATTGNAAACTTCCTCGCAAAGCCTGTATCCACTGAAAAATCAAAGGAAAAATCCAGTACATAACACGTAAATTCTTTCCGTTGTGGGTCTACTGACATTATAAACATACAGGGTGACCCATAAGTAAGGTACCTTTTTAAAACTATTGTAGCTATAAAACTACAAATGGTAAAAAGATTTGGTTAGTTCAGAATAAATGAGGAGATTTCAAAGTTTTCTACCAGCATTTCAATTATACCGACAATCACAACATATTGCCCGAAAAATTCATAAAATCCACCCTTCAAAATTAATCGCTACGCAATGGAACACCGAACAAAAATAGTGGAACATACAAAATCAACTTATGTTACATGACCGGTTTGAAGGGGGAAATTGTTGTGCTCTCTGTAGCTGGGATACACAGGCTTTCCATCTAAAAAAATAATCATACGGGCAACGACCATATTCAAGGTTCACAGAAGTGTGGGGCACGTGATGAACGAAAATTACTGAATTCGAGAAAATATCTTTAGACGTAAATGAAAAGCTTTGAATGCAAAGCGATTAATCAACTACCAGCTAAATGTCGAACACCAGACAGGAAGTACTGGTATATTAGGACATTGATTGTGCTTCCCATAGAGCAGAGAATATAGATTGTACTATCGTTTCGACACCTGACAACAAAGCGTCTTTGTAATAGATTTCTTCCCAAGGTGAAATCATAAAGGTACAATTGAGATTTAGAGGCTCTCCAGAAGCCTTCTAAATTCAAGAATGGCTAAAGATACGCTTGTCTGAATTATGTTAACAATAGCTTTCGATAAATCAGATTGAAACACGGATTGAGTATTCGGAAAAATCGAAGATGAAAATCAGAGTTTGGAATTTGAAAAACAAAAAACTCAAATCCACAAAAACGTTTTCGTGGTTGTCTTGTGCTCCTTACAATCAAGTATCAAAATTTCTCCTTCTGAAAGTAGCAAAGTTAATTATGCCGTTCTAAAGCGGACTCCTACATCTGAAAATGCTGATGGAAGAGCAATTACTCTCACTTCCTTTTGATGATTCCGTACCTTGTCTACCCTAAGAAACACGCTCATTGAGGGCGGCTCAAGTTCTGAAGTAATGCAGAGTAGTTTACAATTCTGTTGCGTCCTCGGACCCTGACGCAGTGAGGTAGTTGAAAGTAAAAGACGCAGGTGAGTGATGGAAAAATTCCACCGCTTGCACAATTAAACTTTCTATGATGTACTGCTTTGATCGAATAGTCGTATTTTGAGACAAACATTCTAAAATTATTGCATATGTAGTGTCTGCTGAATTAATTAACTAGAAATAGCATTAGAAAAATGAAGATGTTTCTTTATTCGCAACATGGCTGAACTTTGTCACATGTGTTGCAGCTCTCCTGGCTAAAATTGACCGTTACGCTGCAAAAGGTTATGTGTACTTAGTGTTACAAGCTGCCATAGAAGACTCCATTCATACATATGGCTCTTTTTATTGAAACACAACACGGAATGGAACAAAACTTCGCGTTTCTCGTTGATTTTTCTTTGGTTTGTGCCTTGTAGTTGTGCACGAGATGCAAAAACTGAATAACATATATTCAGCTTGGACGAAACTTATAGAATGTTGCTATTTTATTGTCCATCTGACAAAATACTTACTTGGTACACTGTGTTACTACAGCATACGAATTAGTACATCAGAACTGAAATTAGAATTTTAAAATTAATTGTTTCCCCGAACTGAAACTATAATTGCTAGAAAAACAGAATTCATGCATGAACTTAGAAAATTTTACTGTTCATTTTTCTAACACACCATGTGTATATTTCTGTTTGTTGCGACGTACATGTATATTTATGTAACCTGCACTTGTATGTCTTTTGAACGCATGTTGGTTTGTTTAACTTGATTTTTCCTGTACAGATGACCGAAGTGCTGAGGCTGCTCAGCTCCAGAAGGCCGAAGAGTTAAACGATGGCTACGGCGGAGCTCTTGAGTATGTGACAGACAAAAATTCAACGTACCACTAGCATATGTGTCCAGCATTGCATCATGAAATTCCTGCACACTTTCCTCACCGACTTGAGATTTCATTGGAAACAGAAGAAAATCAAAACGACGAGAGGTCAAAAGGAGCTCAAGTGAACTAAGGGGTTGAAGATCAATTAAGTATCATGAGATACATCATTTTAGTCGATCCCGAAGAGAAATAAAACCATTGTGATATTAGCTAATAATTTTTGGCTCACATCCATAGTAGTGGGACTGACGAAATTGAGACTGCTCGAAGTACAAAAAGTACTGAAGTGTACGCAAGTGCAGTACCTTTCAAAGACAATTAAGTCATGCAATTTAATGATGAATTCTTCAACACACTCAACTGTGAAACCTCAGTGAATGTGAACCGTGTTCAAAATACGCCTACACTAATTCAAAGTTAACTACCGTCCTAAAGAAGCTTGTAGACATCTACTTAAAGTTTTGACTCACTAAATTAATTTCAAGCTGCATCTCAAACAGTTTATCCAAAGAAATAGTATCAAATTTAGCAGGAGGTCAACAGAGACAATGAGACTTTAGGTTACGAAATTCAAAAACCGAGAAAATACTCGTACGACTCCCACCCTTCAAACTACCCTCAGAAAGTCCCATTTGAAGTCTGTGAAAAATTTAGATAATTTAACAGTGAAGTAGAATATCAAGTGCATTAAAACGACTCTAATAATTATGTGCATGGGTCAAGGATTGAAAAGATGAACAATATGACTAGACAGAGCACACCTCAGCGAGAAACAAAGATCACGGAAAATTCCGATGGAATAACTGAAGGGAAACGAAAATCTGTTCCTGAAATTCTGTAAAAAATTCTGCAGTAAATCCAGCGACTCAATACTCAATACTGACGTCCTCAAGACAAGTGTAGCTCATCGAAATAATTTCGTCTATTATTATTATTCCTCTGCCGCGCATTCTATTAAAGACAAAAAATATTTTTCAGCCAATTATTATCCTCATTTATTTTAGGAATAACATTTTCGTGCAAGAACAATCCAGTATTGCATGCGTAAGATTTGATGGCACGAGGATATTTCCAGCAACCTCAAAAACTAAGACAGTTTCATTTTCAAACAGCAACTGCTATGTTCCATGTTCGAAGTTTATTGATACTAATGTGTTGTCTTTTAGTATTTTAAACAATATTAACATTAAGGCTTGCTGAAATCAGAGATGATGATGATGAATAGAGTTTGGCCTTTCCAGTTTCCTACCTCTAACTTGTATTGTTTACCTAAACAGCACGACAGTTTGACCATAGCATTGTTTTTCACTTCCCTCACACTAAGATTCAAATGGAAACAGTCTACAGTTTCCACAGTAGTGGAGTGGTTAGTGTCTATGCTCGTGCTGCATAACTCCCTGATTCAAGTCTCCACGCAGCACTCGAATTTCTCCACCTTGTGACGCAGTAAGCCAGGAAGACTGACTGACTGACTGACTGACTAACTGACTGACTGACTGACGAACTAACTTTTTCTCTAAACATGCAACTCATCCCTACGTTTTTAAGCCTCTACCTTAACTCAGAACACAGAAGGACGGGAACCGTCGCTGGATGCATTATCACTTGTCTTAAAATGTTAGCATTTAGATTTGAAAACAAAATTTTTATGCACTTTTTACTTGATTAAAAATAAAGTTTCTTCCTTCTTTCTACAACGCATCTGCACTCCAGTTCTTCAGATGCTACCTGCTGCTTACATCTGTCTCGACTCCCCGAACCCTCACTCCTAGTTTGTGCTGAGTCACCACTGCTACTCAGACCGCGACGGTATGGGAAAAATGCAATATGTCAGAACACAATCTTTTGATAAGCAGAAAGTTTGGCGTCACTCAATATTTGTAGTTATTCAGCTAAAATGGAGGATTAACTTTTTTTGGGATCATCTTTGACTGTTTAGTGGGATGATTGAAATTTCATTTTATCAGCGTTAATTTCACTTGATTGCTTGCTATTATATGTATGGTATTTCTTGCTGCATCTCTCTTGTTAAAAATTTGTTATTTTGGACTTTTAAGAAATTGATGTGTACTTATGTTTATTATTGTTTACACAGAACTTCATCGCCAGTCACTGGGAGTATTGTTTATGACTATTGATAAGTAAGCTAAATAGTTTACTGACAACGGGAAAGTTTATTAAAAAAGATTTACTTTTTCAAGCATAAATCTTTCTCAAGAGGAAAAAATGACAAGCATGACAGTACTTATTTAAATTGTGTTGGAAATAACTAAATTAGTTACATAACATTTGGATTAGACTCACACTGCAGGTGCAGTTTAATTTAAATAAACACAGACATAGCCACCATTTTTAGGTTGAGCGACGCATGCTCCTGAACTTGGAGTTATCTGTTGCCACATTCCTTATCAATGTTTACAAGACACGTGAGAAGCAGACACTGGAAGTTGCTTATTCATTTAATTTCAAGATACCACAGAACCTGATACTTTTCCACCAGTTGACTTTCGTTAGCTCACAGCAGGGACAGACATGTAATGTTTACTCACAGACTGCTTCTCTCGAAGTTCAAAGACGACAGGACGTAACTTGGAACGATCGCAATTCTCTCAGCTTGACGAAGATCACTTCGTCGAACTCAACAGTATTTGATCAACTAAACAATTAAAAACGCTCGTTTCAAAATTAAATATTTTGAAAAAGAAATAATACAAATAATAATTAACGTCCAGAGACGGTTTTCAGTTTCTCCAGTTTAATAATTATAAGCTATCGACATGAACTAAGTTCGGTTAGTTGAAATGCCAGATATATCTTAGCAGTATCTCAGTTACTTGTAATTGCATGGACGACAAAACTCCAATACGCAGTTTGTCAGCATCAAAAAAATTACACAACAAATTTATGGTCTTCAAGCCTCTGTGATCTGTGCGACGAACTGAACTGAAGAACCGAACTCATCATCTCCAGCAGGACTGTCAACTCAACATACACAATAAAACATTTTTGCTTCAGGTTCGGATGAACATCGCTGGGAAGACTGCTGTTGCAGCAACTTCCTAAATACAAACGGAACTTTTTTCAGTTTCGTTTATTTTTCTCCTTGAAGAGTTGGTTATTGTGCATTGCACCCTCCTATTCTTAATTATTTTACGTTTTATACGATGCTTCACGAACTTTTGTACTGCATCTGAGATCATCTGAAACATAATGATGACATTCATTAATAGGAGAGAACTGTGATGAGTAGCACAAAGGCAAGAATTAATTATGAAACATTTTTGCTAAAGTCAACAGTTTTTCAGTAGTTTTATTTTACAGTTTAGAGAATTTTTTTAGAGCAAATGGCTCTAACGTTTCCACTGGTTGCAGCTATAAATTGTCATTTATGCTAAAATTAAAATATTTTAAGCACGGGAAATTTTCGAAGAAGAAATTACACAGTGGTTGAAGATTATTGTTAAAGGTGAATTTATATAGATATCTAAAACCATCAACAATTCATATTTTAGATATCGATTTCTTTGTTCATTTGAGTGAGCATTTCATCTGTAAAATTAGAGACTTGTTACTTCAAAGTTACTTCGAAGTTTGAGTGTTCAAATATCACGAAAGAAGGTTTTTAAATTTAGTCTTGAAGATGTACGCCATGACGCAACACTCACACAATGTATTCTTTTTATGCTCGTTGAGAGCCAATTATTAACTTTCACGGAGGTTTGAAACTAAAATCAACATGAAAACTCATTTAAAAATCCAGTGTTCATCCGTCAATAAATATTTTTGGGTTCATTACCTAGCGTTCATCGATATCTGCGAATAAATATCGTAGATGCTGGGAACTTATTTGAGTTACTAACTACATAAAACTGCTACACACAACTCCAACACGTCGATCAATCTTTACAAGCTAAACTAAATACTAATCAAAGCTCACACTCGGCTATGAAGAAAAAACTTTCTTTAAAGCCCAATTAGTTTAAATGAAAATAGAAGACAGTACAACCGACCACAAGGCACGTACAACCGACCTTGAGGAACGCCCTTGGGGAACGCCATGCAGTGACAGGAGACGTGTTGCGGATGAAACACTGGCTCCAGAGTTCGGTCCGGCATTGTCCTGCAGTTGCAGAGTGGATGTGTGGTGGTGAGGCGGTGTGTAAAAATGTTGAAAAAAGTTCCAAATCCAACATGATTGATAATGTGAAACGCTAACTTATGCTACAGAAAATCATTTTAGAATTGTTTAGTATGCGTATTATTTTTTCAATCTCTAGAGCTTTCTCGTTGTATTTTACAATTGATCGAGTCAAATTGTGATAAAAGAGGATATTTCTTGCAGTATATTAAAAGTGTGGCGTATCAACTTGTATGCAGACAATAGTGTAATATTGGTTTACTCATGTTAAATAGATACATGTTAAGGTCTACTTTTGACTATGCGAACTAAAATGGTTCGCTAAAGACACAGAGTTTACAATAATGCTTGTTTTTAAAGTTCAACGCTGGTGTAAGCACAAATTTAGTAAAAATAGAGGCTTGTTGGAGTCTAAGTAAGCGTTCCCTAAATGTTTAAAAACGTTCTCAAAATTTTCACTGACTATCAAAACGAATATTAAATGACTAACCCTATGTGCTGCTTAACTGATACAAAAGTTTTAATTCGTTGCGAAGGTCTCATAGGCAGTTCATATGAGATGCTTGTAGGTAGTTCATCATCACTTCACCATGTGTGCACAGGCTGGTGCTTGTGATCTAGATCCAAGAGGCACACGGGTAACCTGCCTCTCAAGACCTTCAAGAGAATGTACGTTGACAACAGACGGGGTACGTCATCAGTTTACAGCACGCGATGGCGATAAATTTGGAGCAAGAACTCGTTATTTGAGGCCTGTGAGAACTCCTCCAATGACTCTTGTCATTTTTCTCCTGCGTCTGAACTGGTGCTCAGCAGTGTTGTGACGCTGTGTCTCTCTGACATCCGGTCTGTTCAGCAGCTCGTGAGACCCTAGAATTAGTGGTCACATTACTCACTTGAGTGCCGTGGAAAAGTTGTAAGGAATCTGGAAGAAACTTCCCTTCGAAGTCAGCGTTGCAGTTTTCAGTCGCAGTTATTGCGTCTTTCAAGATGAACTTCAGCGGACGTTCTAGAGAAGAGCATTTAAAAAATTCTTTACTTATAATGTAATAATGGTAAAAGAAAATCTCAAATGCAGATAAACATAAGTTGCACTGCGTGTAGTAAATAGCTTTTAGAAGTTCTCAAGTTTCCGTTTGCATGTGCGGTTGCTAAATCAGGAATAAGATAACAAGCATCCTTTTGCAAGTTCTGCATAACGATACGAAGCAAATTGATAGCTTTAACATCCGTAAACTAACCTCATCCAAACTAGATGAAGCATTTACTAGATATTTTCTTGCACCATATTCTGTATAATAAGTAGAAACGTATAGGTTCATGCAGGTCAGTTGTGGTTACGTATAGCTAATGGCAGGTCAGTTGGACCAACTTATAAGTTCTGGCAGGTTAGGTCTAGTAACGTATAGATGTAATAGACTTTAGAAATAATAGTTCAAAGCAGGGCAATAAAATGTCCCTCGCTTCGTGAGGTTCCAGAAAATTATTCAAAGAACTAACACATTAGGAATGATAATTACGTAACAAACTAACACACTGAGAATGATAATTACGTAACGAACTAACACATTGAGAATGATAATTATGGAACGAACTAGCACATTAGTAATGATAATTATGAAACGAGCTAGCACATTAGGATTGATAGTTACGTAACGAAATAGCACATTAGGAATGATAATTATGTAACGAACTAGCATATCATGAATGATAATTTTGTAACGAACGAGCACATTAGCAATGATAATTATTTAACGAGTTAGCATGTCAGGAAGGATAATTATGTAATGAACTAGCATATCAGAAATGATTACGTAACGAACTAGTTCATTAGAAATGATAATTATGTAACAAACTAACATATCAGTAAGGATAATTATGTAACGAACTAGCATATCAGAAATGATTATGTAACGAACTAGTACATTAGAAATGATAATTATGTAACAAACTAGCATATCAGGAAGGATAAATATGTAACAAACTAGCATATTAGGAAGGATAGGTCAAAATTTGCTGATATTCTCATTTTAGTGAACATAAAATGTTACTTACAAATTAAAGAAGCTCCAGCACTGTTGTCAAGGTTCATCACTACCGCAAAAAATCTGTTTAACAATCCCGAATCGCAACAGGTTTTAAAAAAATCAGACATCTGCCGAAGCAAGTTGCAGCCTTGAACACGTTAATATTGATATCTTTTTGCTCTTGAGAATAAGGCACCGAATTCTCATTATATATGACTATCCAGCTTATGTATTTTTGGGAACTAATATTTGGGAAATTTGACTGCCCTATGTTAGCTCTGTCAGTTCATCAATGGAGTTTTATGGATGAACAGATAAGGTGACTAAAGTCGTGCTTTTAGGATGATGTGATCTAGTCATCACATGCAAATGTTACTTATTTCCTACACCTCCACAGCCGCAGTCTTGAGTTATGAGATTTGAGTGAAATTTATGATTTCTTACTTTCTTATTGTGTATTTTTTTACACTTTCAACCTGAACCAAAAATGCAGTTAAACACTTGTAATGTTGGAAATGAATTGAAAATCTGCTACCATTTAATTAATCTGACTTGAAGATAACAACTCGGAGACCAGCAATCTCGAACACTTATTAGAAGTGCTTTTTCTGATGCATAACAGTCTTGGTTATTATACTGTGAAATGAACGTTAATAGATCGCACGGACGCAAGTACAAGTTATTAACGTCTCTTCTGCTCCCTGAAAAATTATGTATTCATGTGTACTATGTGTGTGCATTGTGACATGAATCATGTTATGAGGTGTTTGTTTGGAAAAATACGAAGCTGCAGATCTTACACACGTTAGGATTCCTCGGAGTGAATTAATTCTGTAGTAAAATAACAATTTTTTATCCAACCGATTATTGAGGGAAGCGTGTGTACTCTAACAATTTTGTTTCACTTTCTGTGATTATCATTATTTTCTTTCATCCTTATTATTTTCTTTAAACTTCTTATGTAATCTACAGGAAAAGTTCTTTAACTTTAAATTTCAAGCTTCTTCGTTAAAAAGAAGTGTGGAAAAATAAAGATATTGCTTTATTATGTCATTTGGCAGATACTTGTAATATTTTCTTGTATAACATTTGTAGACATATTTTGTAAGATGCATTTTGAAGTACCTCGCAAATAACAGTCCTGAGTTTCATGAGGCTGGTCGTGGAATGACTAATCAATTCAGATACACAGAATACATACTTAATTATTTGTAGGACTTAGCTGACGAGAGTGGAAAGATATGTTTCCTAGACCAAGCAGGTGAGAAGAAGATAATTTTAATAATTTAATTTGCATGTTTTAGCTTAAGTTCCTGATGTACGATAAAGTCCAATGAAGATATATTTAAATGACGAAGAAATATTTGAGGTTAGTGTACGGTATTCTTGGAATACCTTAAAATCATAATTACCTTACTTTAATATTGAATGAACAACGGCCTAACGTGGCCAATTACCTATTCTGTTGTTAGCATGTAAGAAGGTAAGCTGTAATATCACTACAATGTAAGTTAAAATTAAATTATACGTACATTTTCCCTTCCATTGGCCGTATTCACATTGCCTTTTGTAGTTCTCGAGTTCTGAGAATCTAAGAGAATGGAATTATTACACAGGACCTTATCCCATGATGCAATTATGTGTATATTTAAAGTTCTGCCGTTTTTAACACGCAAATGTTGAGTCAAAAAGTCACTGCCACACACTTTCCAGAGTAAATACTTTATGACATTGCTCTTCTGTTTCATATAAGCCGTACATGAATTAGAGTATAATTTTTAAAGTCTTGACCATCTTATGGTTTAGGAAAGAAAATGAGATTTTCAAGATCGTAACAATTCATAAACTCGTAACACTCTTTGCTGAACGATGCCTCTACATCATTGAATATCAGTATAATGAATTCAGCTCTTGTTGTGTTCTTCAGGCATCCAGGCAACATAAAAACTTCTCAGATGCTACAGTGCACTAGGAACAAAACGTCATTCTTCAGCGAGTATTGTCCATTGCAATAATTTGGTTCCGTCCTTGCTCCATGTGCGTTATTTTGGTAACGTCCGTTTGATTTTGATTCTTCCGAGACTCGTCGCGTTGGACGAGTTCCAACGATTGCAGCTTCACTACTACGAGTATGTTTGTGTCTCTGATCACATTAGCTAACTTTTTAAAAAATTTGTATGTGTTGCACGCGCAGGATCGCCTGTGTCACGCGGTAGCTTTCACAAACTCTTATTATTATAAACATCATTCCCAAACCCTGACAATGTGCACCTGGATACAAACTTCTGGAATGAATGCTTTGTAAGCCCAGAAAGAATTTAGACTCATGAGAAATGCAGCACAGGAACTGCTAGGGTAGACGGACATGTTGTTCTGTCTAGTAGGTGTAAGCGCTACAGTCCTCTTATCAGTAGCTACTTTGAGACATGTATGTATTATCTACGAGAGGCGATGATAGAAGTTTGTTCTTCTCTTATCAAACTGTCATTCAAGTTATCTTTACGAGAGGCAATAATAGAGAAGCGAAGTAAGAACATAACATTGAATGTACTGCTAAATGACTGTGCGAATTTTTAAAATATGTTCGTAGTATTCAGGTCTTGTAGAGAGTCATTTGAAGAAAGGTTTTCGATACTAAAAATGAAAACTGTAATCTTGCTCTCTATAAATGTGCATTGGTGTCCACGCACAGACAAAAATGAAATTAATCAGATGATATTATTTACACGCGTGAGCAAGTTTCATATTTCTCTTCTCTCAGCACGCGTTCAATAAGGGCCACTCATGGTATTTTTCCAAACAGCAAAAACTAATTTTCATAGCATGTCCTGTTCGTTTCAACGGGCACTAAGTTCTAACCCTAGACGTAAGTCAACTGCAATTGGGAATTATGAACTCACGTTCAAAAGTAATAGAAATAAGTCGCATTTGTAGCAGTCAAACACTAGTACGGATAGGTATTGTAGTTTGGTGCATTGAGGTGTTCTGGTGGGAGAATGCAGGGGAATTTTCCTTCCGAAATAGCTTCGTTATTTAGAGTACTTCCCTTCTTTCAGAAGGAATATAGAATGGTGTTCTTTACTTGTGTATGTTTACGTGTTCCTCAAAAGGTGTTTCTAGCTACTCACGTAGAAGTTTCACTGTGTCTTGCTAGAATTATTACATCAAATAATTACGTTTACGTATTATTAACATGTAGCCCTCGGTAGTTCAGCTCACCTCTTTATGCATAAATTGTTAATAGAATTTGTGATTTCGGATGGTTCGTAAGCACGCTACAATAATAAGTTCAAGAGAAAGTTACTGACTTTTTTCTTCCTACCAGAGTATCGAAATGGATGCAGCTGAGCTCGTTGACCCTGCTGTACGTAGTGGGGGAGCTCTCTCACTTCCTGCTGGGTGTGGTCACCACCCCTATGAGTCAGGACATTCATTACGGGGATCACGGCTGCCTAGTCAACCCGGAACTGCCTCCTGAAGAAGACGTGCCCGATGATGTGTTCTGCTATACAGGCGACTCTTCTCAGAAGTAAGACGTGCCTCGCGTTTGTTGTAGCGCACACTGTGGCAAAATACATGCTCTAAATACTCCATTTTGATAGGAATTTGGCACATATTGCACATTAACGTCCTTTCTGCTAGTACAACATAACAAAGTAAAAACCAAATGAGTTTGTTGGAGTATTTAAATATTTTCAGATATATCATTTTCAAAAACACAAATTTATAGGAAATTATGTATTAAAAATTCCATGGTATTATACTGTGTAAACATAGAGTACCGTATATTGTGTAGTGTATGCACTGTGTACAGTTTTGTACTCGTGTATTTCAATCTAGATGAGTGGTGGATGTGCGATTACGAGAGGAATTCACCACAAAATGAGGCTTCCTAATTTCATTGCTTCTTTGATTTTGACATCGCATGATGAGTGAATTGTTTGACTCGTACGCGAGTACAACCTAGTCATCACTGATGAAGGAATATTGCATTAGAAATATTTGAACTCTCGTATTTTAATAGCTTTATTAGGGCACTGGATGCTATCATCACTCCCTTTTAGTTATGTGCAATATTGTGATCTGTAACATGTACGCAGATTAGGATTTACAGCGCGGGGCACAAATACTATTACAACATGAAAACAATTTAAAAATCCATTTATTTCAAGAACTTTAACAAATAGTAAGTGATTTATTGTACTAATCTACAGCTAAAAAAAATTATTCAAAATGCTTCTCTTTTGCCCCCACTACTTTGTGAAGTGTTTTAGGAAAGTCTTTAATGGCCACACGAACTACTTCTAAGGATGTTTTCTTCCAGCATTTTTTCAATTTTACCTTTAGAACTTTGATGCTTTGGAATTAGGATTTACAACGAAAGTGGAAAATCATGATTTGTGAAGAAAGTGAAAACTATAATTTGCAACAAAAGAAAATATTTGGATTTGTATAGAAAGCTACACCTAATTTACAACGCTACCTAGAAATGCTGCTTAGAGGGGATTTAAAACTCACTGCAATAACGAACATGTGCGTGTGTGTGTGTCCAGCTGCACAGGCTTGTGGGTCTCGAACAGCAGCAACACCTCAGCCTGTGTATGGGACTACAGCGGTCTGGGCCTGCAGTATCAGTTGCTTGCTGGGCCTGCCTTCGTGGCTGTGTTTACTGTTTCAGGGGTCTTCATGGGCTTCATTGCAGACAAAGTGAACAGGTTAGTATCTGCAACCACTTCATCTATGTTATTTCTTAAGCCATATTCGTTTTTAAGTCTTAAAATTTATTGATTGATGTACAGGTATCCAGGACTTGACAGTGGGTAAGGTGTTTTTACAAAGACGCGAGTTGATTTTTGCGATCATTTTTCAATGTCATTGCAACTTTTACTAGATACAGATGATTGATTTTTTTCATATGGCTAACAAATTTTTTTTAAAATTATTTTCTTTGTAACTATTTCACGATATTTTGTGGTACGCAAGTTTCTTCTCTTTAATATTTTTAACTGACGAATTTTTCTTGATCTGTGTTCTTCGCAGCGATGTGACCAATGCTTGACTGGTCACGCTGACTTCAATTGATATTTTTTTCCCAGTCTTTTCTAAGTAAATCTGAGAGTCCAATTGATAAGTTTTTCAGTTCAGAGTGAGTCCATAAGATAACTTTCGAGAACAACCCGTTCTTGGTCGGTTACTGGCTGCCATGTTTTGTTATTTTAATTTCGTAATTATGAGTGGCACAAACTAATTTTATTACAATTTACTGCACAAACTGCTTTCTTATTTACTGACTGCAGAAACTGGTTTCTTAATTATTGACTTCACAAATTAATAAGAACTTACGACTACTTGAAAAGTTTCCCTAGCTTGTGCTTGCTTTGTATTCAAAAATATAATTTTGACGGACGGTAAATTTTTTATTTAAATTCTTGTTACATTCGTGAAGGAGGAGCTAGAGAAGACCCAGTGGCTGCTGCTGTGCGAGACTCACATACAATACAATATTGTATGGTCTTTAACTCGTGCATGAAAGCTCCAGAACACCGTCCGTAAACCCAACATTTTTTTATTAGTGTGTAAATGAAATAAAATTCTTAGGTGCGATTATTACACTAAATGACAAAAAATAATCAAATGCCCTATATGATTAATCTTATCACACACTGATCCTGATATTTCAAATCTTAAAATGAGCAAGTCAGTTGGCATTGCGTTTGTTTTTTGAATTCTGGGCATTTATTCATGTTGAACAGCAAAAGAAAATTTTATTGCCGACCTACAAAATTAATTTTTCATCTAATTTTGTATGCAGTCATGAATGCGCTTATTTAACTCACTTTATGTATCACTCCCTCTAATAGATTATTAAATTTACATGACGCTTTTTCACTTATATCAAACGCGCTTATAGATCAAGAAAATTCCCTGTATTCTCAATGGTATTATAACACGCATTAAATGAACTGTTTGCTCTAGAGCTGCCTTACTCCTTCTTCAAATTAATTTCAGTGTAACTTCGTAACCGTTGCACGGTATTGGAGATTGATATCACCAACAATCAATGAAAAAAAAACACAAACCTTATTTCGTCTATGAAAAAAATATACCCTTAATATGTTTTTCTAAGACACTAATTCTGGTAGACTGTACTCTCAAGCTCAGGTTCGAATATGAGTTTACGGTTATGGAATCTTCTTAGAACTTCAGAGTATTTAAAAGAAACTGACAGCTGGTTTGACTGATAAGGTATGTAGAAGGACCGAGATGTTTATTTATTGGCATTAACGAATTATAGCTCAGCAAGTGTAAAAAGTAAATTAAATGTTTGTTTCAAACTCCGTAGACTTACTCGAGAAATAATCTCTCGTGTCTTTTTCAGACTGAAAAAAGTTACGTATCAACGGAAGTCGAATTTTGAAGTAAATTCCCTTCTTGAGTTGAGAAAATGCTTTGGTTTGTGACTCAGGAGACTGCAACATCAATATGAAATGCTAAGTATTTTTGTACACTGGATGAACATTAGAAAGCATTCGTTCGAGATGAGCCTATTCGTAATCATTGTTTCAGCTCATGGGCGTACTGAGCAGAAGCCCGAGTTAGTATTTATACAAAATAATAACTCTGTATGCTCTATGTATCTAGTCTCAACCTCACTGACATTATTATGATGCTAACATTTTTGTAAAATAATCTAGTGTGCTTGTTCGTGTAATTTTTCTCCCTCCAGATTTAGTTCCGTTATTACAATAATTTTAGTCAGATAAACCAACTCATCGTTGTGTAGTATAAACTAAATATAATTGTGCAAATTTTCGTATGGTGTCACCAACCTCCATGCTTTCCTGTCGACTGTAGCCTGGATACATTAGTTGTCAACATGCAAAGAAAGTAAATGCAGAATTTTTCGCTGTCTAGAGGAATAAATAACCAGACGAGAAAGGCTGCAAGTTCACGGCAGCTATGTCGAACAGGCAAAGTCAGAGTACAAAATTTTTTATGTGGTCTGTGTTGTTCAAACATTTGTGAAGATTCTCGACTGGATTTAAGAAATTTGAAAATTGGAGTCGGAAAATTAGTTATAAATATTGCTCAAAGAGAAAGTTAGCTGTATCTCGCTACATATTGCAAATCTATACTATAATAAGAGCTGCGTCCATCCGTCCCTCCGTCTGTCTAACTGTCCATCCGTGTGTCACACTCTTCTAATTGATAGCTTTGATAGCAACAAGGATAAAGCTTAAGAAATACAAGAAATCAATCTATTGCATTATTTTTCTGTGGCAATTCAATTCCCTTTCACTTGCATTATGGCCTCCAGAATACACAATCGGTGTATTTTTACAAATAGAAATTTTTTTTGATCTTTTTCTGTTGAAATTCATCATGATGCTTTGGTATATTTAATTGATAATGCGAAAGGAATTTTTTTAATTAGTTTGACCAGTAACTTGGCTACTACTTAGTATAAGATCAAAAATTTTGTAAAGTGATTTTGTGTCACGCTCTTAAGAATAGATTAGCTCTGGCGGTCTTGGTTTTAGTTCATTGGTAAATTAATACACTCATTTTTGCTGTACAAGTGCACTATAATAAGTCACTCAAAAAATTAGAGAGATCCGGAGCCTTATATACTCGAGTCCGTATCGTGGATACCGAGTTCGGCGGTATATTACGGCTCAAAAATACTGTATTCTAAGTGTTTATTACTATCACAAAAAAAATAAGTTACCACTGAAATAAGCTTAAGCATGGAAACTCCACTCAGATGAAAAAAAATACTGAATCGAGAGCGAAAAATAAGAGTGAGAGAAAGATTATCTCAAGAAAGACTAATAAATACTAGATCCACACGTGAAAAATCACAGTTTTTACTTTATTTTTCATTTTAATTTGCCAGTACACGCGGGCTTTGCGAAAGAGTTTCCACATTGATGAATGTGCCTTTGGTATCCACAATACAATGCTTACAATACTTGTATACCCTTCGAACTTTCCTCTTATCTAAATCAGTAAGAGCGTCTATTATACAGGGTCGCCCATATGTAAGGTACTTTTTTTAAAACTTTTTTCAAGAAAATCACAATTCCGAAACAATAACTCAATTTCCAAAATCTTTGGCCTTATACTAAGTGGTAGCCAGGTTACTGGTCAAACTAAGTTCTTTTCGCATTATCAGTTAACCATTTCACGAAGCACGCACATTTCTTTTCGCATTATCAGTTAAAAATACTAAAAGCATCATGATGAATTTCAACAGAAAAAGGTCCAAAGAAAATTTCTATTTGTAAAAATAAACCGATTGTGTATTCTGGATACCATAATGCAAGTAAAAGGGAATTGAATTGCCACAGAAAAATAATGTAATAGAATGATTTCTTGTATTTCTTAAACTTTATCCTTGTTGCTATCAAAGCTATCGATTAGAAATGTGTGACACACAGACAGAGACGGACGGACGGACGCGGCTCTTATCATAGTATAGATTTTTGGCCATCATTTTTGATGGCACGGGTACACTGCCGCGAAATATTGAGACACACCGAAATGCATGCTAGGATAATAACAGTGAGTGGACGCTCTCTTTTAATTGATAATGCGAAAAGAAATAGTTTTAAATTAGTTTAACCAGTAACCTAGCTACCACTTAGTATAAGGCCAAAGATTTTGGAAATTGAGTTATTGTTTTCGGAATTTTGATTTTCTTGAAAAGCTTCAAAGAGATAATAAAGGATACTTCAGGATAAAATTCCGGCAAAAAAGGCCAACGTGGATAGAAACGTGTCCAACCGTAAGAGAGAAGCAGCAAGACTTTGACAGTAAGAAAGACGTTGTTCGTCCGATAGAAAACTGACCAAGCCAATAATTATTTACTTGGCATTGCACTAGTAGTTATAGATTGATGATTAAGCGGGAGTTTCCTTGGCGAAAGTTTTGAAAAAGTGTGATCTGGTGAATAATATATATCTTGTATCTTGGGTCATGTATCGTTGTAAATGGAGGGCCGTCAAGATACATGTGTGCAAGCTACTGTGACTTTGTTTCTGTGCTGTGACCAATTTTAGGTGTTCTTCTTTTCCGACAGAGATCAAACTGCCAATTCACATTATTATTATCGTTGCGTACGTCGCAGCGTCTTTGTAAAAAATAGCTACAAAAAACCTATCGTGTAACTTGTTAGCATCAGTTGGAACTGATTCGTAGCAAATAAAGCATATACAAGATATGCCTTTGCAAGGTTTTCAATGTAAACAATATATCCTAAATTGCACTTTCTAGCATCAGGTAGACTGACCCTTATGAATGTTTGAAGGCATTTTAGTAGGTCACACTAATTTTTCTAACAACCTTAACAAAAGCTCGCACCCTAAAATAGCGATGCAAGACAATTCAAAGTTAATGTACTAACGTTACATCAGTCTGTAAGTCTGAAACGTAGGACCTTTGCAGCATTAAATTAAGTTCTGAGAGCTCAACTATCATTTTTCCTTTATTTTTCATTCGTGTTTGATTATCATCGATTCATACTCAACTAATGTCTTTTCTCCGTTGTTCATCCCTGTTTGATTATCATCACTTCGTTAATGAAATACTTGTGTGGGATCTGATCGTTTGTTCTTTTAGCCAACCCTGAACGTTTTGACTTTAATTAGCCTTGGCCACCAACAATACCTGTCACCACAGTCGTGTTCACAGGACGCAAAGCGAACTTCGATTGTCATGAGCACGATGGTTGATGGCGGTGCTGAGAGTTACATACTCTCACTAGACAAAGAGTTTAATATTGACTACCTCGCAGGAAGTACATTCTGTCTGCATCGCTCGCGCTGATCACGCTGGCAACCCTGCTCATGGGGACAGCATCGCGCTTTTGGCACCTGGTCGTCCTTAGAATGATGATTGGCGCTGGGTGAGAGCTGCGCTGTATGGTGCACTGGTAAACCTCTAATTTACAACTGTGATTTTCAACTTTTACGATTATAATATTTCTTCTGCAGGATTGAAAGATAAGCTTTAGGTTTTAAAACGGAGGAATCGTTTATGAAAATACAGATTTATTTTCATGATTTTATACATTTTTTTTGATGGGTGAACTAGAATGATTTTATCAAACCACTGCAAATATGTTTTTGCCGCTATTAAAATGTGCGCATTTTTGATGTGCGTATATATAATGTGCGTATATAATGGTGAAAAATGATATTTACTGTACAGTTAACCACTCAGTAAGTTAGAAGGCAAACAGACGTGTAGCGATTCAAATTTCAATTAGATTTAATTTTTCACGGCTTCAGTAAGTGACTACAAAATGACAACTTCAGAATTCAACAATCAAAAGAACGTTTTTATTCATAAAACTAGGAAATAGTATTACTTTTCGTACATGTAAGATCACTAGTGGGTGTGCAAAAAGGAGGACTTCGTTTGAACGGCGTTTCCTCTACAAATATGAGGGACGTCTTGTACAAGGCGTCGTGGAGCGCATTGTCGAGGCATTTTGTTTCTTACATAAAGTTCCTGCCTCTACGAGTAGCTTTGTATGTTACATAGAACCTTATTATTGGTTTACACTCATGAGATCCTTTTAAAGGCAGTTGCTTTTGACAAATGCAGGATATGATTTTATGCATCGTGTAGACATTAATGGAATATAAAAGATTACACGTTCCATTCAAACCTATGCGGTTATACACTAAGTTTAGCTCGAACAGTTAAAGAACTATAAATAATACAAATGAACACATTATTTGAAAAAAGCTGACGCAGTAGCTGGTGCAGTATATAAAATATATTAAAATCTATGAGCCAAATTAGAGGAGAATATAGCTGAAATAAATTAACAAATGGTTAGAAAAACACTACAGTGAGAGTTTTTTGACCTCTATATATAGCTGTCAAATATTTTTGGCTGCTATTTTGTCAAAAATTATTACCTAATAAACATGGGAGACGCAAAGTCCAAGCTAGGAAATTTAAATTGTATTGTCATTTCAGGGAGTCTTCTTTCGCTCCGTCTGCCAGCAGTATCATTTCTGACATTTTCTCTCAGGTATGTTGTACGAAATGAGGCCTACCAACTAATTTTAAAGTTTTGTCGTCTCTGAGTGTAATGTTCCATCACCTCCTTACAAATTATATTGAATGCAAAGGATGTAGCGTTCATGTCCAAGCTTTTGAGCGAGTTTTGAGCTAACGTTTAACGCATTATCTCCGACGCTTTTATTTAAAATTCAATTACAACAAAGCTCAATGTAAAATGTAGACGCCAGCACAATTATTGTTTGTGCATTGAGGCACGAGGTGTAGGATGAGCATGTTTTTTGCACCAGCGAATTTTTGTTTAAGTATTATAAACTTTTATATTGAGTACTGCATATTTTCATGTTCCAAATCTGTGGCATATATTTGACGACTACGTGTATGGTGACTGCTTGTACAGAAAGTGATTATGATTACAAATGATTATCTAACATAGCATTTTGACTGTCAGGTAAATTTGTATATTGATACTGGCTTCCCAACTGAAATTCTACCAAAAGTAATCAAAAATCTAAATTTTCTGAGTAATGTTTGCAATGCTCTTCATAAAACAAGATATTCAGAGCAGCGTTTTAACTTATTTAACACGGTAACTTGTTGCATTATCATCGTCGTATAGTAAGAAATATACGATCAAATAAAATGTTTCGTAGAACTTCTATTTTGCTTGTTAATTTCTGGATCGCTTGGAATGTTTTGGCTCCTCACACAATGAACTTGTGACCATGAAAATAATGGTGGCTTCGTGCGAAGGAATAATGTGGCAACGGACGTTGCTTAAACTCTAACATCTCTTGAAGACTAGTGAAGCAGTAGTCGCTCTTGTGAACTGCTTATCAAGACTCTCAACTTTGTCCTAAATAAAAAAATAAAAATGAAATGACTTGGGTTTCGCTGATTTTATATTTCGTACTATATAATAGTTTAAACACCCATGCATCTGGACACAGCTAACAGGAAGAGACAAATACTTCATTCTTTCACGTCCCCTTATCCATTTTTCAGGACTGAGCAGAGAATACAATTCCTCCGGTCGATCTTAAATAGCAATTCGTGATGACTAGAGAATTCATAAAAACTACAAAGTTTGCTATACATATATGAAAGTTTCGTAGAATGAAAAATTCATAAACTTCAAAATAACTTAGAAATTAGTCAGGACTTAATAATTCATAATGAATCAGAATTTATTAATGTGTGTTTCATAATAAAGAACAATTACTAATAAATAGAATTTATCATGAACGAGAACATCATAATGACAAAAATTCGTGATGAATCGATAACAATTAGTTAATTTAATTAGTGAACAATTTATCCCAAATAAAGTCTTTGTAACAGCTTAATAATTCATTACCACTAAAGCAATTAAAGAATTCATAGTAACAGAAAAGTTCGTGAATGTAATTCATAATAAGAAAATAATTTGCAATAATAAGAGTACGGAACAACTGATGAATTCTTTATTCTCCATTTGTTTTAGTCCATTTGTTAAAATCTATTTGTTATATTTTATTCATGAGATGCACTGCACTCTCGATGAATCAGAGGAGTGAATACACCTGGGGAAAAGTAACCTACGATTGTGTTGTACATTTTTAAGCCTCTAATCTACCAGCAGTGCGACTTGTGAGCCAGACACTCATGCTGCACAACTCTTCAGTGGAGTAAAGTAAACTTTAGCTCATACACAGACCGTCAGTAGCTTCTCGTTTGGTAGTGATACTTCAAGCGAGATCCCCGTCCTCTGCGCTGCAACTTGAAGTGGAGGCTCGTAGGAGCGTGTCGATGAGTGTGATTGAGGTGTGGCTTACGCCATACGTCCGGTGTAGCAGCTGCTGGACATTTCTAGCAGCCTATGGTCTAGTACAGACAGACCGTGATGGTTACGGGATCGAAATCAAGCCTTCCCGCATTGCAAGCGGGTACCCTCACCAGTTGGCCAATCTGGGAGTCATAAGGGTCATGAGGGCATAAGGGTCCTCGTCGAAGTTGAAGACTTGAAAATAAATTTTAGTGGAGACTTTATCCTCTGAGCTATGACCTTTATTCTTGCTCAGCATCGTCCAGTATTAGTTCCTCTGGTCAAAAACAATTGGTGTACAATTGAAAAAGGATGCTTGCATCAATGTTTCGGAAAATATTTGAAAAGTAAATTTTTATCGTTTTTTCTAGAAGTTTTTTCAAAGTATAATCTAAAACGCTGAAGGTATAATGTACGAGCAAAAGTTTCCTTTTTTCCCATCTACACTGTTTCTGACAACATCAAAAATTGTATGCACCAGTTGTTTCGGACTAGAAGGAGTAATACTTTGAGGTTTGTGCAGAGCATGCGAGGCTTCGCACTGGGTGTGTTCAACTGGGGCATCTACCTCGGCTACGGTCTGTCGTACATCATTGGCAATTATGTGACTGCAGCCAACATACTGGACATGGTGAGCTTATGCTTATGTTGAAGTGCGTGAGAGTCATGTACATGTGTTATATTGAGGGAAACTGATGAGGTAAACTCATGATATATGTGTATAGGTTAACATACTCTGGCCCTTGGCACTCAAAGTAAAGTCTATAGGTTATTATACATATATATGTAGTCGATTGAATGAGCACATATTATTGGTTATATACTGGGTAAACTTAACTGATATTATAGATTAATGCACTTGGTACAGTTAATCAATACTTGGGATTAATTTACTCGATATAAGCAACTAATTCTATAGGTTAAGATACTGAATATAGTAGTTATCTGATGATATGGACTGATGGACTAGATCTAGATAATTAATGTTATAAGCTAATATATTAGATTGATATTGATTAATCCTCACACTATTGATTAAAATACAAAATAAATGAACTAATACCATAGATTAATATAGTCCGCATGGTTAACTCATTCTGAAGATGCTCGAATACCCTAAAATAGCACATGTTTGATATTTATGTAGGCACATGTTAGATATCATTACTTGTGATTACATGCGAGAGATTTGTGTGAGGACATGACAATTATCATTAGTTGTGATGACATGCCAGACGTAAATATATTAGAGATGATGGAAGCATTTTATACGTCGGTGTCATGGCGAGGCCTCTGTACGTATTATAGAAAATGGTTCGGTCTGGTTTTCAATGTCATTTCTAAGAAGTTCCACGGTGTTCAAATATTTTACTCTCAGCATGCATTCATCGTAAAAAAATCAGTAGAAGTTAGCTTTCAAATAATATTTTCAGTATCATACTTCAATGATAAACTCGTAGGGTAAATGGATAGAAATCATGATTGGTGGAATTGAGAATGCATTTATTTTCATGAATGCAAACACTTATCAATCACCGATAACATTCCCGTGTATTGTCGTCTGTGACGTTTATTTTCGTTCTTCTTTTTTCAGGAATTTGAGAAAAATCCCATTATTTAATGTTTCATCGTATTTCTTGTCAGCTTCTTAGATACTAGGACAAGATTTACCATAGAACGTTTTAGCTTTATGCTCTAACAGTATTTGAAGACATGTTGACAAAGGGTAGTGTTGATAATTCAGCAATGTTTGTTTTTTTGAAAAGTGCAATTTGTGATAAATGAGTTTCGGTGCCCACCAACATAGACATGATTCAGGTGGTTAGCACCGAATGAACTGCTTTTCGAGAGTACGGCACATCAAGTGACACTCCTATATTTCTATTAACTACTAATGAGACACGCAGATAATTCAATTAACTATTAGGTGACTCTTAAATAATACCAACAACTATTAGAAGACACTCAAATCATTCCAGCAGTTATTAGGTGACACCAAGGACCACTATAAACAGGACTTGCACGGCCATATAGCTGACTACGTTAGTGGAGGTCATTGCATTCTTAGTAACATAACATTTTCTATCGGAAAAATTAATCAAAAATTACTTCTTTCAAGCAATAGAAAGCACAATAAGGTTTTACAGTGAATTTTAAAGGGTTTAAAGCACTGTAATGCTTTAAAATACCAATTTTAGCCGGACTTAACATGTATTATTGTATGAGCTTAGTGGCCACTTTACAGAAAGCCGAGTTGCTGCAGGTTTAGACTTTACAAAATGGATTATAGTTAAACCTTTTTCAATGCAAACATACAAACATTCACGCAAATAAACAAACAGACATAGAAGCAAAAACCTACCAAACTGCAGCGATTAGTCAGCCAACTGGGCCTTCTTTACAGAGGTCTGAAGAAGGACTGCATTCTTCTGCATTCAGGCGAATCTGTACTTCATCTACCAAGAGAAACACATTCTTCTGCTGCAGTGTCTGGACTTTGTCAAATGTTTCCCTCAGCACCTGGTCCTTGTCAATAGATGAAGTGATGTACTGCAGCTTGCGTTTGCATGGCAGCATCAAAAAGTCTCTTAGCTGTTCATAATTACACTTTGGGTATGATTGAAGAACAAAACAAAATCATTCATGGAAAACTGCTTCTGTAATAAAAGTTCCAACTGACGTGTCAAAAATACCAACTTTTTCTCCTCGGTGTTCACACAGGCTGATGTGTGAGCTTGAAGAAGAGTGACAACATTTTGGATCGTTTTGTCAAATGGGATGTCATAGTACATTGCCAAGCGCACAGTTTCGTCGAACTGAGCATACGATCTCAAACCATTGTTGGGATGAAGTGTCTTGAACAGTGGTACACTAATGCCGTTCTTGAACGCACTAAGCGTTAGTGGGGAACACAAAGTGGGTTTGTTTTCGACAATCACAGACAGGCTGCATTCACTGAAGTTGTCGGTCACAAGCCTTTCTTTCGATCTTGAAATAATCAAGTTCTTGTACTGCTTCTGCAGGTTACGTTCAGGTTTGAAAGCCTCAAACGAAGTAATCTTATTCTTCTGAAGAAAATACCTCAGTTGTTGCTCTTCCACTTTCGCCGGGCGAGGTGCAGGTTTTGGAGAGGGCAGACATGAAGTAGGCACATTGAAGATACTGGAAGGGATTCCAGGTTGCATAGAACCACCACGCAATATGATCAAAGGTGGGTCAGCACCCCAGTGCATCTCACAAATGAAAAACTTGTCTGGATTAACAACAAAATTTTCACGAGGTGGTAGAACATCAAGCCACTTCTGTCTCTCAGATTGCTCTTTCGGGTGGCGAAACACGCGGCGCCTGTTCTCCTTATTGTAATTACTCCGACAGTTCACAGCCCCACACTTGTTCGGCCTTTTTAAAACATATAATTAGCAATAAACTTTGTAAACAAACAGTATCCACTTAAAAATGCAGCAATGTGCCTCGAAACAAACAACAATGTCCGATTCAAACCGAGCGACAGACTACGACAATGTTCGCACTGTGACAGATGGTGGCTAACTGAGCTCACTCAGCTCAGTGAACTGGCCTCCGCTAGCGTAGTCCGGTATATGGCCGTGCACGTCCTGTTTATAGTAGTCCTTGGGTGAAACTTAAATTATACCACCAACTATTAGGGTCACACTCAGATAATTGTAGTAACTACTTTTTGAGACGCACATGGTTTCACGCAGGGGTGGAGATGGTCGTACTACATCTCTGCCATCATCGGTACGGTGGTCCTGATTTACCTCCTGCTGGTGCTGAAGGAACCTACGCGACTTGGTGTTGACCACCATGCAGCTACCACTCCACCGTCACCTCTTCCTGACTCTGGTTCAATTGTCTTAGGTCTTTATCCAATTGATAAGGATGCTAGTAGGCCCAATATCAGTCTTGTTCAATTGTCTCAGGTGTACCTCAATGTTGTTCAACTGTCTCAAATATTTTACCAGTTGATGGGAGCTATAAATCTCTATTCTTTACATTATATCTGACAAGCGAAGAAGATGATATGCTACATGAACTCAGTTTCACTAAATTTCTTATGTAGTGAATAAGACGATTTCTGAATTTATCTTTTTTATTCAAATTTTAAATATTTTGTTTGAATTAGACCTGTCTTTTCTTAATCGATTCTTCCCTTTTTCAAATGAACTATTTATTTTGAAGTTCATTCTTTTTTCCAACGTACTTTTTCTCTATGTAATCTATGCTTTACTTCATTTCCGATTTAATTATATCTCTATCTCAATTCTATCTCTATTTAATCTTACAGATCCCTCTAATTCTTCCCCTTTTGTTTTTATTCTTTTCATTTTTAAATCTGTATCAGCTTTCAGTTCAATATTTACTTCATCATATTCCAACTCCTCCCATCAAAATCTTACAGTTGGTTAGATACTATCCTTTTACAATTTAATACTACTCTTTTTAAGTTAGTTTTCCATTCAAATTTAATAATGAACTTTTCCAAAATCGATCGTAAAATCGATCAATTTCTAAAATTTACCATTTTATTCTACTTTACTCGATTTGATACTTTAATTTTTTAACTAAATTTTGTTTATATAGAATATGTAGAAGCCAATTATGAACTCATCATTTTATTTGAGTAAAAATCATATGTTTCTCAAATTAAGGGGTATTATTTACCCGTTTGGTGGCAGGAAGGTAAACAAAGACATCAATTCTTCTTTATTTTCTTGCCCGTCTGTTACAAGAGATGATTGTAACAGGATTAAGTTCAAGTTTATTTCGCATGGTAGAAAGTGGATTTCACAGATAGTAGAGGCCCATTAATTTTTAAAATATCTGATGTTTCTCTCAGTCTTATAATGTTATCTCATTAATCCATGAGGTCTTCACGCCGCTCATCCCTTGTTGATGTTTGTTTGCATGCTTGGTTAAGTGAACGAAGAGCGGCGGTCAGCGAGTCACCCTCAAGTAATCTTTTCATGCATCCAATTTCTTACGTAAAATCCTCATGAAGTGCAGGAACAGGACTTTTGTTACTTACTTATGGGAATAAATATGCAACATTACAGCAGAAAACAGTTGCCGCACGAAGGATCAGCAAATTGCAAGCGATCCTGTGGGATGTGACATCGGTGTAAAGAAGTCAAAGCCCGCCTCGAAGTTCACTGTAAGCTTCATCAGAACTACACTGAAGGCAGCAGCGAAGTCTGACTTCGTGTTTACCATCACCAAACCTTCCATAATCTTCTTGTGCCTCGCAGCTTCTATCAGGCACACAGGTGAGGTAGCTTAACCAGCTGGCTGTGACCACCTAGCCGTAGCCAAATAGACGTAACCAGCTGACTGCCACCATCTGACCGTGACCACCAGGCCATAATTAGATGGACGTGACACCACTATTTTTGACGTACGCAGGTCAAAGATTATTTGGTAGGCATCTGAGTTAAGATTCAAAACTAAGTTAAGGCTAAACAAAAGTTATATCAACGTTGTACGTACTCAAGTTTTGACATGCTGTGATAACGCTCTAAGCTAGAGAACACAAGTCAAGATTCGTAAAGTTTTTATTTTAATATCATCAAATATCAATTTTGCATTCTTATGGTAATAACAGCGGCTTAAAATTTTTGAAAAGTTACAATGTTTATCATATTTGATTGGAATCCGTACAAAATACTAAATTTTTGCACACATCAGCGTTATTGTTCATGTTAATCAAGATTTGTTGCTGCTTACGAAGTCGTGAAAATGACGAACTGGTGTACAGTGTGTCGCTGAATTCCCTGGCGTTGGCGTGTGCGTTTGTACAGGCGAGGTTTGTTTACATGCTCGTTCACAGTTCACTCATCACACTGAGTCCTCAACCAACAAATTGAAAATTGCACCTTAAAAGTTTCCTTTTTCCTTGCGTACTTCAATGTAAGATTTTAGCCTTACTGTTGAGAACTCAAACAGTCGCATTATGTTACATGCAACTTTTTCGAAGTAAACGTCTTTTCGTAATTTTGAAGCACTCCTATTCTAAAGTTTTACTTCAATTATGAGAACACAACCTCTGTTTGAGGTATTATCAACCAATACATTTTTATGACTTAAGGATCTTAACGCTAAGCCATTTTAAAACTCAATGTTGAATATTTTATGCACCAGCGACATTAGTTTAAACTATTTTCCTTTCTTTTATCTTGTATTTAGAGGTTTGTTTTCAGGATAATTTAGTGATGCCAAAAATTCCCAACAAATCTACCAGTAAAGCCTAGACAGCTTCAAGATCTAGCTCTGTCACATAATTATTGTGACCACTGGAGCGAGAGAGCTGAAAATCTTCTACGTTTGATCTTAACATGTATTTTTCTCTCATACAACAGCAACTCTCATTTTGGAGAAAAATGTCAAAATTTATTCATTTACCCAATTTCTGTCAACCCAAGAAAAAACAGCATTTGAAAAAATTCCCTAATTAGCTTAGAGTCCAGTACTGCTTGTTGTATTTAACATCATTAAACGAAGACAAAACACTCCTAATTATGTACTTCCCTCCTGCAGGTGGCTTCACCTGGTCGTACAACACACAACTCTACTTCCAGACATACTACCCCCATTTCAACGTGGGTGCCTGGGTGTCGTGGGTTAGCATTGTAGGGGGCACGGTGGGGGTTGCAGTGGGAGGCTTCGTCAGTGACAGACTTGTGAAAAAGATTGGAGTCAAGGCAAGACTCTACGTGCTCTCAGGTAGTCAGGTGAGTGTTGCAGAATATTTTACGGTGCATACTAGTCAGTGTGACTGTTACCTTTACAGTATGTAATGGTCAGTGTGACTGTCACTTTTACAGTATATGCTGGCTGTAATGGGTCAGTCCGACAGTTATACTTGTTATACTGGTCAGAGTAATGGTGCAAACTTTCACGTCATATGTTGGTCAGTGTGACAGTGTATTGTGATGAGTGAATTATTATTTCAATTAGGGTAATTCAAGTTTTTTGTAACATCTTTTAAATTAGTACAAAAATATTTCAATGTATTAATAAGGGGACAAGATAAGGATTGTCGACCTTCGTGCACTAGTGAATGAAGCCTGGTGTACCTTCAGAGCAACAGACTTGAGAAGAGTTAAGTGTGACGCGTGGTGTCGGCAACGCGATTTATCGATGAGAGCCAAAAGGGAGAGAGTGTTAGTCTCCCTCCTTGTATAGAGAACTAGACTATACGAGTAAATGAATTGATTAACCTCTCCGAAAGTCAGTAATATACTGCGCAAAGTGCACTATTGATATAATAAAGGAACTTAAAACAGACTAATTGTGCGATATTAACAAACCATAACATTTATTACTGGTTAAGTTCCCTTTTTTTGATGTGCAGGAAAATGAAATGTATTTTTGACATAGCCTCTGGAGCCAAACACAAAATCTGTGTAGGTGTATCCAAATAACGGAAATTTTCGACCATAACGTAGTGTAATCGTTGTTATAGAATAGAATAGAATAAGGCAATAGGAACGAGCCGTTTGGCCCATTCTTGGTTCAATACCGAAGTCCCATGCCGTCTAAAAGTAAATCCATCAGTCATGCACGTACACCTTAACAACGTAAGTCAATTTAGTCGTGTGCACACATGTCACTCACGCACAGGCGT
>VCRD01003687.1:0-56177 GCA_006783055.1 Trinorchestia longiramus
TCAAAACAGCCTGCAACACACTCATGCTTCTCAAAACAGCCTGCAACACACTCATGCCTCTCAAAACAGCCTGCAACACACTCATGCTTCTCAAAACAGCCTGCAACACACTCATGCCTCTCAAAACAGCCTGCAAGAAAGTAAAACCAGACTGTTTAGCAGAGTTTTGAATTCCGGTTAGTGTATATAGCTCACTTTCCTTTTAAACCTAAAAATGTCGACTACTGTCAAGGAACAGTTCTTTATGAGACAGAGAAATTAGAGTATCCGCATTGACCTGCTCAGTCTTCATGCCATGCATATTTTTCCCTTTGTTTACCCGGTAAGGTAGACTTTCTTTATGCAGAGTCGTGCAATACGTCAATGTACAGGTTTCCGTTCCCTCTTGCAACAGTAGCTGATGTATCAAATGGGTGACCGACTGCGATTGTCTACGCTGTGCTTGTCAACGTAATTTTTCAATGGTTCGTTTTTCAATATGTTAGCACCGCCGCCCTTAACACGTTGGCTCTGATTGCCTGATTGGTGTAAAACTTCACTTTGTACGCATAGTCACTAGAAGGATCTGAAAAAATTACAGAACCTAACCTAAGTGGTACACATACGTACCACTTCGGAGTCAACGTGTTAATACGAAAAAATACGATCATCCATTGTCACACTCGTTCAGATTGAAGTCATTTTCATTTCGAGTTGCGTTCTGTATTATTTTTTCATGAAGCTATCGAAGTTCTCTTGTTGAAAGCTGCAAGCTTTTGATTGATCCGGAAGGGATTACATGCTCTCAGAATAATTAGGTTTCATGCGACACTTTGTAAGTTTAAATTGTTGTTATTCTTGAAACTCCAATTTGAAAATATATTCCGTTAATTGGTGTGAAGCTCTCGCTCTCGAAATGAAAAATCCACTTTTAAACCAAACAGAAACCTTGTAATGTAAACAAAAACTTCCTATAACCAATTTTCGAGTTATTTTGATTGCTTTAATCTGAATGTTGGCTGTGATTTTTCAACTCAAACACCGAGAAACAGCTCAATTTTGTGTCGTATTCATTTTTGCAAAATTGTTTTCGGTACTGCTGAATTTAATTGTCATCAACCGAAAAAATTAGTAATTAAGTATATTTCGATGAGATATAAGTTTGGGTTTTCAAAGGAATAATCTTGTTCGTTGGGTACTAATTGAGGAATGTACATAACAATTTGGTTTGAGTACGGACTTGAAAATATTGACATAATTTTAAGAGAAACTAGATGTTCTCTTGAAATTATTACAGTAGCATAATGTTAAGTTAATCGGGAACCACTTTTCCTAACACGAATTGGGATTTTCTTTTTACAAAAATTCACCCCATATTGACTCCGTTAAAGTTTAGCACAAAATATAAGTTCAAAGTTGAAGTGTATACATACCATTCTGCCTCTGGAAACACTTTTATTTCAGTACTACCTCCTAATGCATGTACATGTGCAGCGACTACTAATGTAACTATAGCAACTTCGAATGTTCCACTTTGTTCAATTTTTCTAAAAAAATATTTTAGTGTGACGCAAAAAAGCAAGATCATTTAACACATTCATTCGGTTGCCTAGTCCTTGCAAATCTTTACTTTGTACATACAGTCACTAGAAAGCTTTGAAAAAATTACAGAACCTAACCTGAGTGACCCACCGGTGGGTCATACCGCAATGAATGTGTTAAACGGTTTCTAAAAGCCTTGAGCATAAAAAATTTTCAGTTTGGAGACAAATTCTTCCGGATGTGGTGAATTGATTCTGCTCCTACGTGATGAACACTTACGGTGATGGCGTATGATCTCGAATTTTTACTGTTTCTATTATTTGCAATACCGCGTACATGCTTAACACGTTGCCTCCGATTGCCTGATTGGTGTAAATCTTCACTTTGTACGGATATTCACTAGAAGGATCTGAAAAAATTACAGAACCTAACCTAAGTGGTCCACATACGTACCACTTCGGAGTCAACGTGTTAATGGCTTATGTACGACAGTCTCTAATTTCAGCAGGAACACAAAATTTCGTCCTTACTGTGCTGGCGGTCTGTCGTGACCACTTAATTATTTTGATGAACTTTCAATGAAGTTGTTCGGAATTGGTAATTTTTGGAGGGCCTTAAATGTCCTCTCTATTCTAACGAATCTCTATTTAACAACGGATGAATTATAATTTTCTCATTTTTCTCATGAATGATTCTTGAGAATATCATTCGTCATCTTTCACAACCACAAAAATGTCCTGAACATTTTTCTTCAGAAATAATTTCCAGTCTAAAGCATTAATAGTTCAGGATATTGTGACACTAATGACAAAGAATATTCGAGGACACTAATGGTCAAGAATGTCCAAGAATGAAAAGAATAGAATAGAATATTATATAATATTATATATAATATTATATTATATTCGAGGACACTAATGGCCATGAATGTCCAACAATGAAAAGTGACCTTTGATTCTAGATTTCCTATTTATGTAGTATAAGTATTTTTCAGTAACAGCAAACACGAAATAAAACGTTCAACAGGACCAATTCAAAGTCCTACATAATGACTTCTAAAGACAACGCATGATTTTCGCTAGTAATTTTGAAGGTTCATTTCAAACAGACAACAAACAGGATTGTTATTGGAGAGAGTAACGCTTGCTCGCCAACAACTTTGTTTTGTAGCATTCTTTTTTACAGTTTCAAACGAATTTTTTATTCCATCATTGCGAGTTTTGGAAACATTTTTCTTTTACACATTGCTCTGTCTGTTCATTCCAAGCTCGAACGTTTAAACATGCGTATTTTCTGAGAAAAACATTCTACTGTTATCAAAGATTTATAGTAAAAAGACAAAAAAATTCATACCTTCTACTTGGTGTGGAATTGTGAATTTTTTTCTCATTTTCGCGTTTCCTTCACGAAGCGTATACTTGAAAGTAGAACTACCGTACACTACTCGGAAGATCATAGGATTTCGAAGCCACTCTCGATGAAATATGCTGATAGTGCTTCATCTTGATAGTGCACCTCGATGAATTAAAAGTAACCCCAGATAAAACAGAATTAAAATTCCACCGCGGAATAGGCAGCATTAACAGTAAATTGTTGTGGGTTTAGGCAAAAAAATCTTTTATCTGTGCTAAGGTTCAAGTCCTCATCGAGCGGGTAAGTTAGGCAAGCTCCTCTGCATAATAAATATATTTCTATACAGTACTGAAATCGACTAAAAAAGATACGTCAGTTCAAGGCCTTGAGCTGACAGTGTTTTAACTTTTTTCAAAGTTACAGAAATGACTAATTTTAATTCCTATGGTTTCATTAAGTAATTACTGACAAGTTGGACGGAGCATTCAGGTTCATATGATTGGTTAATCTGCTGACCAAAAAGACGTTACTCTTATATACACCAGAGCACAGAAGAAATTTCGTTTTTCAGCTTCATTGATTTTATTGTGTGAGCTGTTTGAATATATTTTTTCTATTTTATTTTATTTTTACGGGCAAGTTGGAAATTTTTCTATTTATTATTCAATTGGTTTTGTGTTGCTTGGTTTTATTGGCCTTTCATTTGGGCGATGCATTACTTCGATTTGAGCATTTACTAATTCTGTTCTATGACTCTTTACAATTAAATTCACGTATTTCAGTTGTGAGTTGAGCAAAGACTGCTGCCGGTTTCTGCCGTTTGTTTCTAACGCAACTTTTTTCTTTCAGAGGACGGTTTGGGGAGCGGGAGTCACGAAGCTGCTTTGCCTCCCATTCGTTCCGGCTATCCACCAAGTCACCACCATCCCCACCCTCTTACCACACCCACACACCACCACCATCCTCCTCACCATCATCCTCCACCGACATCCCACCGCCCTCCCACGGCTACTTCCAGCGCACCCAACACTCCATTACACCAGCCTTCCACTCCTTCCACAGTACCTGCTACTCCCAAAAATGGATCTCCTTCTCCAACCATCGGAGCCACATCTACTGGAAGGCTGGCTAGCCGCCAGTCTTCCATTAACAGAAGTGGAGTATCGTCTGTGGGTGGAAGTGGCGGTGGCGGTGGTGGAGGTGGTAGTGGAGGAGGAGGGGGTGGTGGTGGATCACTAAGTTCATCACTAACATCATCAATGATGTCTTGTGGAGGAGACGTTTCTTCGTCTGCTGCTGATGAAGATGTTGAAAAGCTACTGATGTTCCAAGACCGCAAGCGGCAGCACTCGCTCACTACACTCGGAGTACGTTTACCTTCTTGATTGTTTGCTTGGTGTGTCTTTGCCATCGCTTGACTTGTTGCCTTGTGACTTTTCTTAGTTTGTGCTTAACCTCCCGTGTAGACTGAGTCAGAGAGCCTTTGTTCAGCATGATCTTCTCGCTTCCGTTGCTGCTGTTCACTTGTGGCTGTTCTTGTTTTGTATTACTATGCTCCTGCCTAGCATAACTCACTAATTTTGTTGTATTGGTACTGTAAATTCTATGGAAAAAATGGGTACTGCTCTCCTACTTTCGCTTTCTCATTCTACGCTTTTTTGCATCCCTGAGTGTGGTTTTTTCGTGCGTTTGTTGCATGCCTTCATTTTCTGCTGCATCGTACTCTACTGACTGATTTGCTCATTGATTTCACGGAGCCTTGAATGCGACTATGTTCTGCAACATTTCCCATTGTAAACCTGCTAAGTGTTTATAACCTCATTTCTTCACTAACAATGGTTCATTTTCTGTTTTCCCAATTCATATACCGTGTGTGCAGTAACGTGACTTGAAGCATACCTTTTTATCTCGATTTTGCTTTAAGCAAATTTTCTTTGTTCGAGTTAATCGTTCGCTGTAGTACACAAGTAAAAGCGATGATAGCGTCAGTAACAACGTTTCTGCAATCCTAGAGTTTCATCGTACAAAGTGCACTGCGACTGCCCCTCTGTTTCTTGCCTTATCTTTCATGACGTATAAATTAGCAATTGCCAGCTCTCTCGGTACCACCAACTTGCTTGACGGAACACGCATTCTGTATTCTGGCAGCCTTTGCGCCAACGGACAGTAAAGACCAGAAAATGATGCTGCCATTTTTGTAGAGCAAAGAAGCGATCTACTGAGGGAACGCTCTCAGAAATGAGATGTGATGTTTGGAGGGAGGCAAGTTCGTGCAAAAACGCATTTTGCTTTGGAAAACAAATATTCGCCGGGAAATGTACTGCAGTTCTTGAAGAACAGGCTTTGGGGAAAATGAGTTATAAAGGTAGCCGTTCATGGATCGAGAAAAATTGTTACAGTCTGAAGAAGTATGTTTTCCTGACGTTATGAGAGATTGATCATTTGAACAGTATTCTGGGTATTGTTTTTTAAACAGTTATTTTGTAAAGAAGTATGTCAGTTTCAAGCATCCGGTAATTCAGCTCTCATGCATTCAAACACACTTATATGTACTTGTGTCTCGGACGAAGATAAAGAGAAAATCAGCTTTGCACATTTTACTTTTTTTCGTTGAAGCCTACGGTTATTTCTCACATTGACTTCAACTTTGATAATTCATAGCGGGCAATTTTTGTTCCTATTCGAGCGCTGGGTGTTATTACAAGATGCAAGGCGTCTTTACCCCATATGAAACTAGTCTGTTATTTACTGTAAGGAATCTTACTTTGACAGTGACATTTTCTGTCGCAAATGAAGAATCTTCAATTGCTCGAACTGACTTGATCCAATTTATATCGGAAGCTTTAACACTTCGAATAGGGCCGTAGAATTTTAGAGCTCATTACCTGGTGACAACATTAGACTGTTGCCATTGTTATGTGGTTACGAAATCAGCGCCTTTAGAAAAATGTCTACATGGGTCACGGCGAGTCTGAAAATGTATCTGCAAAAGACTGCAGTGATTTTTTTATTTAGAAAGGGTGATATTTTTCTTTTTTTTCATGTGGAAGATAAGTGGAATATAAAGCTGCAGGTTTTATCTCTTTTAAATTCTAAATGCTGGTGTTTAAATAATACCTTTTGAGGAACGGTAGAGATGAAACCCCGTTTATTTACCTTACTTTACGAATGAAGTGATAAGGTATTCTCTTGACGTCTGGAAAGTTTTTTCTTGGTGGATAACATAGATCTAGAAATGAACAAAACTAGAGTGCGTTGTACCTAACAGTAGGGTTAGGAAGTCAGTTCTCTGTTAGTTTTATTGGCATACTTGAAGCGCTTGGGCAAGCAATACAGTCTTTGGAGCTGCACCAGATGTCGCCGCCGGCACCAGCTGAGGATTTTTTTTGGCACATCTCACAGTGCTTTTGCTTTCTCAAGTCCGTTTTGTTGCTTCCGGGCAGACCTCCAGACTATCCATTGTTGTCTTGGGTTTTCAAGTAAATGTGTGGATTTAGGAGAGAACTCAGTGTTTTTTTTTTTGAATCGATGTTCAAAGACGACCTAAGTGTTATATATCTAGATTTTGCTCATTGAGGCACTATTTCTGCTGCCGAGCATGCACTTCTATATGAAAACTAAGTCGAAACTATTGGTGCTTGAACATACTAACGCAATTTAGTAATGAAGAGATAAACCTTGTTTGAATATTTAAAATTCCGCATTGAAATTTAGGTCTACAGGCACTGCCATTTTATTAACCCATGTGCAACCAGTCCGTGTTTTTTTCGCTCTATTGAAGTATTTTCAGTATTATTCATGTAATTGAGCCACGAAAAGTAAAAGCACAACAGTTACTAAGATTTTTAATCGTTTTTGCCGTTGGAGATAATTTTACTTTCGCTTGGCTTAAATTTACTGGAAAGTGATTGGATCATGTATCCGCCAAGATATTTAAATTTGTTTGAAAGGGATTGGATCATGTATCAACCGAAATAAGATGATGCAACGTTTCTTAAACATTATCGATTATACGATCTTATATCTCAGTCCGTTTATTTTCGTCGTAAAATAGTTATGCATACTATTATTTTCTTAGTTACATAGTGGCTCAGATGTCTTGTTTCTAAAAAAAATCCATTATTGGAATTGGGCACTGATTTTTTTTTGACATTCAAATCTGGGCGTAAACAACACAATTGACAAAAAACTCCTTTTTCTTTCTTATGTTTTTGTCGCTTCTTTTTGTCTCTTTTTCGTTTTTCTCTTTTTTCTTTCTTCCGTTTTTCTTCCTCCTTCCTTTTTTCGTTTATGTTTCTTCCTTCTTTCTTTCTTTCTTGGCTCGCCCTGGCTTATATTCGTTTCTTTTCTTTAATATTGTCATTTCACTTATTCGTATCTGTCAGGTGCCAGAGCTTCTGTTTTCACAAGCTGTAGTGGTCCACGGCAACAATATTCAGAGTCTTGGGGAAAGTGCTCTTTGAATTAAGCCTATGCCGTGTTTCACTGCGTTGATCGCTCTCAAGGCGCTGTAGTGTGTTGAATATTACGCTAGTTTGACACTAAATTTTCCTTTTTTCGCTGGTATTCCGCGTGATTGTCAATAGTCATTCTGCTATTGTGGTGTTGAGCTCATGAATAACAGTGAAGCGCTGAGGGATCTTGGAGTTCAGTCCATTACTTAGTGTTCTATTATACAAGTATTTGTAAATCTTTGTCATCGAGCTCAACTGAACAAGAAAAAATTTATTCGTTCAAAGAATGATGATCGACAAAAAAGAAACTTGAGTTTTCATTTGTGCGTCCCAATTTTCTCTCAAAAATATTTTAGTTTCATAAGTCGTTATAAAAAATCAAAGTTACGGGTTTTCTATAACACGTAGGTAGATCTAGCATTGGACAATCTTAAGCTCAGGTAAAGAAAAAAATTTCTTCTTGAAACTGCATAAAATGAGCGAATTCTGTGCACGAAATTTTACAGAACGATCTCTTTAGTTTAGCGCTAAATTCGTACACAAAATTAGAAAATTTGGTGGTTCGTTAAGAGCAGATGCCCATAAGCAGCAGCCACCTACGCGTGCATTGTTCTGGAAGTGGTGTTAGAGTTGGAGGTGTTGGTGTTAGAGTTGGAGGTGGTGTTGGTGTTAGAGTTGGAGGTGGTGTTAGTGTTAGTACTGAAGACTCGGAGCCAAAGTTAGACTTTCTATAAATTCAGGGTCGAAAGTTTGAACTTTCTCAGCTGAAAGTTTAAACTTGTAACTCCACTGCCCTGCTCAATTATCCTCCGGATGAGAAGAAAATGAAAAAATGTTTCACGACGCAGACCAGGTTCGTTACGTTGCGATAAGCCGGAGACCAGATAGCGCTGTGCTCCTGGGTGACCGTTATTTTCTGCTTTGATAAGAGAGGGCAGGTTCAGCTTGAATGTATTTCTTATTTTCGCCGCCTTCTCAGAAAAATTAGCAAGTAACGTCTGTTCTCATCCAAATGACCATAACTGTTCGTGCTTCTTGAGGGTGTCGTTATCCACTAAATACAAAGTTCTGAGTTGGATTTCTGAGGTTCATGTCAGTGCAAAAACCTGCATCCATTTTTTGCTTTCAATTTTTTCTGGGGGAAATATTCAACGTATCATGGTTACAATCTGATACACAAGTGTTTCTTTCGTTTGATCTTATATCATTTGCTTGAATTTCCTTCGCGATGTGTTTCTGCTTCCCCCGTCTAACCCTTTAGCGACCAAGTGGACTATTCGGTCGCCTTTCACGATCTTTGGGAGAATTGTTCTAATAATTAAACAGTGAGCAATATGAGGTTGCTACTAGGTTTGAACGCGGCGGCATGTTACAGCGTCGTTCTTTTGGCTGCCTGGCTCTCAGCGTGCTTCATTGCATCAGTGTACAGACGGTCTTTGTGAGCTTAAACGTACAAACTAGAAAAACAAATTGGTCGCTAAAGGGTTAAAAACGCTCCTTTAGACTGCAGTTAAGAAATTAAGACGTTGCCTCCGATTGCCTGGCCGGTGTAAATCTTCACTTTGTACGCATAGTCACTAGAAGGATCTGAAAAAATTACAGAACCTAAGTGGTCCACATACGTACCACTTCGGAGTCAACGTGTTAAAATTTTCCGCCGTCTTTCATTAGTCTTAGTTTCTTTTGAAAGTTAGCTTCTTAAGGTGACAGAGGCTCAGTTCAAGCTTGCAAATGCTGCGTACATTGGACTATCAGTTTATCTTTCTGGAATGTTAGTCAACTACGCAGTAATTATTTTGCTTTCAGAACAGTCGTGCCTCGATGATGGCAATGTTCACAATTTCATTACTTGTGAGATAGAAAGTCACTGTTTAAAAACTAGGTAGATTAATTCTTACTACTCTGTTGAGTACAAAACATCGTTTGGGTATAAAAATACAAAACATCGCTTGGGTATAATTTTGTCTCAAATTGAAGCAAAAATCGCTTGGAAAATTACAATGGCTTCAGCAGAAGAACCAGCTAATCAAACGATGTGTCAACCAATCAATAAAGAGAGTAAGAAATCATGAAGAAAGAAATTACTGTTTTTTATGAAAACATGAAATATGCATCATGAGGAAAGAAATTACTGTTTTTTAGCTGCTTAAATTATGCCATGAAATTCTGAGCACGGAAGCGTGCGCACTCGCACGCATGCGGGTGCCTCTTTACGTCGTAGCTCAGAATTCAGAAAATGATTTCTGGAGAAACTGAAATTTGTTTTTTCTGCTGGCATTTCAATCAATGACACACATTTTCGTATCATTGAAATTATCTACTGCCATTGTTCAATGACTTGCACAGATGGTTTTGCTCATTTTTCTCTATTAACATGTTTGTTGCGATGCGACCCACCGGTGGGTCACTTAGGTTAGGTTCTGTAATTTTTTCCAAGTCTTTTAGTGATTATGTGTACAAAGTAAAGATTTGCACCCGCTAGGCAATCGCAACAAACGTGTTAAACAATACAAAAAAGATCATAGTTTTTTGTGTGCGCGTGTTGGTTTCTGACCACCTGCTGCTAGCCCTAGCAGTGTGCTCTTGTCGATGATGGTCATGGAGGCTCTTTTATTCTTGAAGATAAAACTACTTCATTTACGCACGCCAAACATGAAGTTATTTAGATCGACCTTGTAATTAAGCAATTGGACTTGGGTAACCGAATAATTATCGAAGTGATTATCCGACCCAAGAATGGGCCAGAAGGTTCGTTCCTATAGCCTCATTCTATTCTATTCTAATTGTATTATGCGTTCTTTTCAGAGCGCCTTTTTCTTGCTCATGAAAACAATCTAAAAGACAATTGAGAATATTAACTTTCCCATTAGTTTTTAATTTACGCGATTGATGGGAAAATTGAGCTGAAAAAGAATCGAATGAAGAGTTAGAGCTGGGGGAAGATGAATTAGAAGAACAATAAATCGTTCAAACTCTGCTTGCATAGGAAGCGTATCAAGCACGCGTATTCAGAAATACTAATCTCTTAATATTCAGCCTGAGCAAATCTTGTGGTGATTTTAACCTCAGGGTCTCTACTTCTTTCACTCCTTTACGTAAACCAATAATTTGTATAATTTTTCTTAGGACAATCGTTGATTTTTGAGAATTTGTAGCTTAAAACCCTATGCTATTCATAACACGTCTAACATGAACAATAAAATTTCTATCCTTGGAGGACATGAATATCTTAATAGAAATTTATTTTAATTGGTACTGATGTCCAGTATCAGCAATTTTTTATAAGTTTGCCAGACCGAGTTTTGACTTGAACGATTTTCAATAATAATGATGCAGAGGTCCTCTATGTTGTGGTTTTACAGGGTGCGGCAACGTAACTTCTACTTTTTAAAGAGAAGCGCTTTGAAAAAAGGAAATTAAGGTGCCGCATCCTGTAATTACTTTTATATGTGCTGTTCGTGTTCAGATGATGGTGTCCGAGCGCGTCCACATCGTCTTTTTGATCAGGTAGCGTCTTTTTATCATATTTCCATACAAAATTGTGAGCATGACATTTTTCATAAATTTAACGGTAATAAATACAGTTTCTTAATGCTAGAGAGATACAATATATGATCAAAAAACTGTTAAGAAATTAAAATACATCCAGTACTGAGCCAGCTAAACTTCTTACAGCAGTTCGTTGCGCGTAGACACCACTACAAATTTAGTAACGAATATTATTTCTCTAGGTTGTTTAATTTTACATTCAATTTAATGGAATAGGCGTCGTGACCTGGAAACGCCGTATGTCGGAACCGCCGTATGTCGGAACTGCCGTATGTCGGAACCGCCGTATGTTGGAACCGCCGTATGTTGGAACCGCCGTATGTTGGAACCGCCGTATGTTGGAACCGCCGTATGTTGGAACCGCCGTATGTCGGAACCGCCGTATGTTGGAACCGCCGTATGTCGGAAACGTCGTATATCGGAACTGCCGTAAACCAAAGACTTACCACGCACGTATCTTTAGCTTCATTTTGTAACAAGCGATTTCCGACCTCGTAAGGTAAACTGAATTGCGTACTCAGATCCAGAATCAATTTGAAATAGGCTTTTAGTGACAAGTTTCTCGTACGTATTGTGCTGCATAATTTGTGAAAATAATTTTTATTCCGCAAGCTCCGTCCGCATCTGGCGGTTTTTGGTGACGTCTTTTAAAAAATTCGTGCATTTCGGTGAACATCTTGAAGACATTTTTTATAACGATGCTGCTGAAAATTCCGTTCTTGAAGCACTTGAAATTTTTTGTATACTTCCACAATGTACAAAATTGTCCTTACAAACTTTTTGGTTCATATTCGGTTTTTCAAATGCCTAAATTTCCTTTTTTTAATGGTTGGTAATCCATGGTGTATTGTTTAATTTTCTTCCTCTAAAAATGAATTCCTTTCCATCTTTTAATAATAGTAATAATAATTTTAGTGTATACTTCCATTAAAATGACTCTACCGAAAATTTAAAACTTCCACGTTTTTCATCCCATTTCACATGATGTTAAAAATTTCTGATGATACATATAATAAAATAGTATTAAAGGGGACTATGCGGTGTGTGAGCTGGTGCTCTGTACTCCACCAGCTCACGTTATGCTGCTTGGGTTATTGGAAATGCCCTACCTTATTAATTGACCTTTTTTTATTCATAGCATGAAATTAAAATAAGCAATGCTCGTTAGGAGGGAAATTATTTATTTTCTATAACCTTCATTGTCATCGGTTGCTTTTTCAACAATTAATTTATGAATGGGACTTCCTCTGGATATGTCAATCATGTTCAATTTAAATATCGTTACCGCCGTATTGTCAAATTTTACTCATCAGTGAAGTTTTACTTGTCACGCTGAAAATTGAAGTCTTTCAAAGTCTGTATCGGCTGTTAGGAGTATTTTTATGTTCGATCAAATAATAATTACAAAGCTACGGAGCTTAAGTTTCAGTGGCGCAATATTTATCATCTCGATTATACCAATAATCAATTCAAGTGTCAACACTGCTTTACCAATGATAAATTTTTGATGACATAAACACAGGGAAGATCAAATTGACTTCAATAATGGACTCTTGAATGCCCTGTGCTAATCAAGTCTTCATCATCCTTGTTGAATGCAAGGCAGTAATTTCGTCTTGAGAAGATTGAGGTATTCCTGCGTGTTGCAGACGCAGAAAAATATTTAAGAACATTTTTATGTCTTTTAGGGTCAGAGACAATTTGTCGTCTAGAATAGGTATGTTGGTGTATCCTTGAAGATATTTTCAGCAATCTTTTAAGGTCAGAGACAATTTATCGTTTGAAGTAGATGTTGGTGTACCTAGACCATATTACAAGTAATGTGGTCCTTACCACACGACTGCTTAACTATGTGATGAATTGTCAGTATCTTCTGATCAAGAAGTTACTAACGTGCATTTCTCGATTTCACGAACTCATTTTGGGAGTTGAAGAATGAGCAATGTTTTTGGCATTCCTAATGTACGGAATAACGTGAAGAACCATCAATAAAATGCGATGTGTTGAATTTTAAAGCAACCATCTGCTATTCTGTACCATGTGGAAATTTGTCACTCGCTTAGAGCGACAAATTGAAGTTTGATGTTTACTTGAGACGTTTCTTTCCCTCTCAAGAAGCGAACCGCCGACAAAAGGGTCACCTAAGGCATCTGTGTGGGTCTCATCACAGCTCGTCGTGCTCTCCGCTTCTTCTCTGGCCAAAACTCAAGCAAGACGACGCTCCTCCTCATCCGATTAAAATTCTATGTTTGTTTGACATGGCTGTAGTAAATGAATGGAAGAGTGCAAAGACTTTGTTGTCTTCAAGTACAGGGGGTGAAGTATTACACGTTCTGTTAGCAGCGCCTGTACACACTAGACTTCAGCATACACGCTGGACTTCAGTTTTCACACTGCTTTTCAGTATACAGACTGTACTTCAACATACACTTCAGTTTACACACTGTCTGCATTTATGCCTGAAAGTCACTCTGCATTTACGTCTGTCTGTCGTGGAGGTTCACTCAGGTGTTCATGTGTAAAACTATTCTCCGGAAAAACTTCATTTTTTAAAACTCTTCTCTAAAGTCCGAACATCCCGAGTTCCTAGTATCATAAGAATTGACAAAAAACATTTTCATTGAATTTGTCTGTTTGCAAAACAAGTTTTAACAGTTTCTCAGGGTGTAACGTCAAAATATCATTCACCTGAACAAAGTGGGTGGAGTACGTTGAGCAGACTATGCAGTGCACTAAGCACATGCAGTACATTAAGCACACGATGTGGTACATTGAGCAGACCGTGGAAAACATTTAGCAAATTTGTAAAGCCAATAACACAGTATGTCAACACAGACACTATGCAAGCCCCATAGTTTCAAGTGCGCCTACATCCAGTCTCAGCCTCACGCGGCTCTTCCTCCGATATATCGGTTATCGCTAAGCTGGCGCCACAGTGCACTAACTGCCCATGTCAACTACGTTGCGTCTTCTGAAATTCCGCTAGCTTTAGTGGAGGTCAATCATAAAGATCTTGACAATTCTGCGGGTGGTTTTGCAGTGCTGTGAGTGGTTTTCCAGTGCTGTGAGTAGTTAGCAAGATTAATAGTCAGTGATGCTGAAGTCGTGAATGGCAGTCAGTTGTCTTACGTGTTAAAAGATGTTGTTGATGGGGGGTCATGCTGATGGTTCACATTGATGTATGAGATGATACTGGTGGTTGCGCATGATTCTTTCTGCCAGTCAGCTTAATTAAAGATTGGGTTCTCACGGTTACTTCAACGAAGAGACTTGGGCCTGAACGCTGAGCGAAGAAATGTATTGAGTTATCAAGAGTTTGACTTCATTTTCCATGACCTTAACAGGTAAAGAGTTGTTGCGATGCTACGTACTTCTTTCTTTCCCAAGAGAAATACTTGTTATGAAATCTATCATTGTAGCTTGAACATGTGTTCGTGCATGTGCGGTTTTCAAAGTTGAAATTAGTATTTTATAAAATTCTACTAAGCTCTTGTTATTAATTTAAAATAAATATAGCTGTTTCGAGATCTGAACGGAGACGAGGTCTATTCAACATCCTGATTTAGAATTGAGAAATTGATGAAAAATTCTTAATTCGTACTCACAGTATTCGTACGTGAAGGTTTTTGAAATAAATGTTAACGTGTATTTGAAAGTTCGCTGGTCATTTAACGCGATGTACAGAGTATGTGTTTTCAGATTGCAAATGTTCAGTGTTTTTATTGTGACTTTTGATTGTATCAAGTATCCGAGAAAATTTGTACGGTTTCTTGAATATAATTTTAAAAACCTTGCGATTTTTTTTCGGACGCTTGATAATTGTTCATGTGTACATAAGAAGTTAGTATTTGTATGAAAAATACTTTTTTATGTTATCAGGTTTTATTGCTTTAAAGATTTTAGCGAAACTTGTGTGTTGAAAGTAATCCCTCGAAAAGTGTTTGTGTCATACTAATATAAACGCTTCCTGACATTGATGGAGTGTGTTTTGTCATTTAATAAAATGTTAAACCTAGTACCCTGTTTTATTTGTACACCTCTGTATTACGTGGACTCTTTAGTTTGTTTATTGTGGTCTTAATGGCATGCTTATACGCGTGGCTTTTTTGTGGGCTATTTACAGCTTCTTTTTTCAGCATTTTCTTAATGTGTATTCGTGTGCCACTTTTGTTGTTGTATTTATTGCACTTGTTTAAATTGATTGCTTTGAATCATCGAAACAATTTACCCTCGATAAACGTGTTACTAATAGTAAAACTCTCTGCTTTTATCACACTGAATTATAGACTTCTATAATGCTATGTTTTTGAAGTAACGATTTATTCAAGCGGTGTAGTTTAATTCGTTTCTATTGCCTGTATTACATGATAAATTTGAACATGGTCGTATTCAAGGTATGTGTATAGTGTTTTGCGTAGAAAAAGTTGCCATTTTAACAATCTGAATTTTACTGAGCAGCTCTGGGTAAGTTTCATCTGATTTACTGACTATAAAATACTGGCCCCAATGATAATAATCGTTATTTTCTCATTTATGTATCTTCCATGACACACTGGAGTTGTTCTATTCTTCCTGCAGGTAATGGAAAGTCGCCAGCTTTCAATTTTTGAAAGTTCTGACGATGGAGGATGAACTTCTTAACTAACTCGACATTATTTTCTATTAGCGTGTGTGGAATTCAATATTGGAGGAAGGAAGGTGATGACTTCCTTGAACCAAATGTAGGAAAAACTTGATCTTCTTGTCTACAGTAGAGTATTTCAACGAGTCTACCTTTGGTTATATTAAAGCCCCTCTAAAGAGGACATGACAGAAGTGTTTTGACATTTACATGTTTAACCCTTTCGGTACCATGATGCAAATATCAGAACCTTTTCAACATATTTAACATCAAATTTAAAAAAAAATGCTTTGTGATGTTTTACGGTCACTGCATTGTCCTGATCAAACTGTAGCTTGCACTGCCCTACCAGCGTTTGCACAGACACACGTGTTGCTCTGCATCTTAATAGGTAAAAAATGACTGCGGCTACCAGAGATGCCGTCAGTACCGAAAGGGTTAAGAGCGGATTTTGTCTATGTACTTTATAGCTGCTGAGACTATTTTAGCCATGCAACTACTAAAGCGAGCGAAACTATTATAGCTAGCGAAATTGTTATAGCTATTGAGACTATTATAGCCAGCGAAACTGTTATAGCTATTGAGACTATTATAGCTATTGAGACTATTGTAGCTATTGAGACTATTATAACTAGCGAAACTATTATAGCTAGCGAAACTGTTATAGCTATTGAGACTATTATAGCTATTGAGACTATTATAGCTATTGAGACTATTATAGCTATTGAGACTATTATATATCTAGCGAAACTATTATAGCTATTGAGACTATTATAGTTATCGAGACTATTATAGTTATCGAGACTATTGTAGCTAGCAAAACTATTGTAGCTAGCGAAACTATTGTAGCTAGCGAAACTATTGTAGCTAGCGAAACTATTGTAGCTAGCGAAACTATTGTAGCTAGCGAAACTATTGTAGCTAGCGAAACTATTGTAGCTAGCGAAACTATTGTAGCTAGCGAAACTATTATAGTTATCGAGACTATTATAGCTAGCGAAACTATTGTAGTTATTGAGACTATTGTAGCTAGCGAAACTATTGTAGCTAGCGAAACTATTATAGTTATCGAGACTATTATAGTTATCGAGACTATTATAGTTATCGAGACTATTATAGTTATCGAGACTATTATTGTTATCGAGACTATTATAGTTCTTGAGCTGAGGCATCTAAGCGATAAAGAAGCATGAGGGTAGTTCTTTAAATCTTGAACCTACGAAGTCAACGATGTTTTTCGGAAATTATTTGCCGAAGTTCATTGGAATGATCGCGTCTGAAGGACTTACTTTATTCGCAAATCGTTAATCTTTCTAAGATATTAGCAATAATTGAATGATTTCTTGAAACAATTGGTGTAAAGAAGAGACCAGCGCTGGAGTGGTTTTTGCTTAAGGGACGCTTTTTCTTCTTTTTCTGTGTTGTATTTATTTGAGGTTTCGAAAAGTAGTCCATGTAGCCCCAGATCAGAAGGCAGGTTAAATTTCTCCTTTGTTTATAACTCCTGCAGTCTGCAAAAGAGAGAAAAGTTCAAATATTTAACAAGGAATGAGAAGAGTTACCACTCTTGGAACGCTTTTTGTCAAAGATGTTTCATGAAAGCCGTGGGCCTCCAAATTTTGAATAAGTTTTCTCGATGCTGTTCATATTTTTGACATTCAGCCCAGGAGCTGAAAATAAATCCAGATATTGCTTATCGATCTATAAAAGAGAAAAATTTAGCCACTTTAACCGACAAGAGTACATCTATTGTAGCAATGGGATACAAAAAGTTTGTTCAGTCTGTCGCTTCTTGCTGGAACTATGTTCGTTTTGACCAGTGAATGGTGAAAATAGTAATTGGCTGTCTTTAAGTAATTCAGGAGTGAGTTTAACTACCTCAACTTGATAAAATATGCGATAGAATTTTGATTAGCTTTCACAAACCACTGAAGCATCTTCTGTGTGTTGACAACCCTTTTTACTAAAAACCTACATGTTGTATCCCATCGCAAACGTTGAGCACAAAGCAAAAACGATGAGTAAACTATGTGCCTTTCAGATTGCCTTTTTCTTAGTTACTTTACGTCATCCAATCTGAAACGCCAATTTTCCTTCGAGTTTAGCATCCCAAAGAAAGTCGCTGAGTTTCCCTGCCTTTCTAGACCGAGCATCGAACTGAATTACTCGTTCTTCTTTTTTTCTTCTTTTCTTTTTCTCTTTATTCTTCTTTTTCTTCTTCTTCAACTACGCTTTCTGCCCGAAAATTTTGACCTCGATGTGCGTCCCCCTAACCGTAATCTATTTAAAAAAATTCAAATCCAATATACATGAGATGTGCATTGGTCTTTCAGATCCTAAGAGCCATGCTTCCAGCGACTGTTCCCGTCCTTCTTGTACTGCGACGCGATCTAGAGGCTTGTGGGGATGAACTGGAAATTTGAGGAAATAGTCAGTTGAGGCAATCAAACCGTCAGTCTTCCATCACATGCAGGAGAAAATTCGAGTGATGTGTGGAAACTCGAACCAGGGATCTGTTAGCTCATGTCAGTATGCTTTACCACTCGACTGTAGTTGAAGAGTAAATCGCAAACGCTTCCAGTGTTAAAAGATGCGTTAGAAATAAATAGACTCGAACCAAATTTTTATTATGAAAATAGTGCAAGTGGTCATACTTTCTGGCTACAGAGCCTCGGAATCCTGGTTTCCCCATGTAAAAAGAAAAGAAGTAGAGTTGTTATTTTTCTGAAATTTCATGCATGCCGGAATGTCATACCTTTGTGTTAAAACTCTGGAAGGTTTTAATTTAATTCCTCTTTGGATTAGAAAGACATCGAAAGGCTTTAAAATGTTCCCATCACTTGCTGTTTCAGTGTTATCACCTTTACTGTATCTATCGTTTATGATCCCTACGTATGTTTTCATCATTTGTAAATTGAGTAAGTTACGTCTTCACTGATCTTGCTGGAGCGGTGAGTATCTTATTCATTTAATAGCTGAATTCCTCGTTCTTCAGTTATTTGTTCCAATAACTCTGTTGAAGAAATCCATTCTTGTCGTCCAATACCACATGTACTAAAAGCATTACGACATAATGGTCAGAAATTAGTGCAGTGAAGCAACGTTTGTAGTACCTCAATTTGGTGAACGATCTCCGGATTGATGCCTAATTTATTGTTGCCTAATCTCAGTTGTGGTGCCATGATATTTATTTAAAAATGTTAGATGTGCTAGATAGCAATAAATTAAATGGTCATGGGGATGTTTATTCGTAAATGAAAATGCTTTAAATCTTATGAAGAATAACAGTTCCCAGTGTTTGCAGGTACAAATTCCATTGTGATTACTTACATAATTTGCTGAATAATTAATTGAACAATCTGCTGAACAGTTTGTTGAAAAATTCACTGAACAATTTGTTCATTAATTTCCTGTACAATTTATCAAACAATTTGTTCAACAATTGATGGAACATATTGTTGAAAAACTTGTAGGACAATTTGCTGAAAAATGGGTGAACAAGCAGAGGAGAGATGGAAGTCACTTGACCTCAGTGCTTTCCAGTTTTCTCTTTGTTTTCCATTTAACGTGAAAATTTCCGATTAAATCTTTGTTTACTGTCGATTGTAGTTTGTTATAAATGTAAGTGAAAGAGTGAAGTAGCAGCAAGTTTCACTATAATCTTGCACTTCTTTGTTTTGATTCTTTTCCAACTAAATCTGTTTTTCGGTCGGATAGAGCTGATGGGGAATTTTGTGATATAGTTAAACGGTCAATTTTAAAATGGGTTTGAAACACTGAAACGAGTCTAAATATGACGTTTGTTTCTCTTCATATGACATCTGTCTGCCTTCATATGACATCTGTCTGCCTTCATATGACATCTGTCTGCCTTCATATGATATCTGTCTGCTTTCCTTCATATAACGTCTGTTTTTCTTCATATAACGTCTGTTTTTCTTCATATGACGTCTGTTTTTCTTCATATGACGTCTGTTTTCCTTCATATGACGTCTGTTTTCCTTCATATGACGTCTGTTTTTCTTCATATGACGTCTGTTTTTCTTCATATGACGTCTGTTTTTCTTCATATGACGTCTGTTTTTCTTCATATGACGTCTGTTTTTCTTCATATGACATCTGTTTTCCTTTATATGACATCTGTTTTCCTTCATATGACATCTGTTTTCCTTCATATGACATCTGTTTTCCTTTCATACGACGTCTGTTTTCCTTCATATGACATCTGTTTTCCTATCATACGACGTCTGTTTGAAGTCTCTAAATTGTTTGGAAGAAAGGTTTCTTTGTAAAGCAGTTGGTTGAAGCGAGCAACAGACTTAAGACGTCAAGGCTGATAACCTCTTCTTTCTTGAAGTGACGGCCTTCAAAATTGCCATAGAAGTTGGACACGTAATTCTGCAAGCAACATAATTACATTACCTGGAAATTTGCACCGTCTCATAGAAAGTGTTATTTATTTTTTAGCCGCTTGATAGCTCCAAGCTCCAGTGAAGTCGTCGAGAGGAAGCAAATTTTCTTTTCGAAGTCTAATTGCGTTCATTCGTTAAGAAGCCAATTTTTTTATTCGTTCCGTATCCAGAAAAATTTCTCCTCTTTAAGTGCTGCTTGTTATACATATATTATTTTTTAAATTTTATAATTTACACTCATTATCTTATAATTTACATTCATTGTCTTATAATTTACACTCATTGTTTTATAATTTTCTCATTGCCTTGTAATTTACACTCATCTTATAATTTCCACTCATTATCTTAAGATTTCCACTCATTATCTTATTCATGCTCATTGCCTTATACTTTAAACTCATTATCTTACACCTTTTTGAAAGTATGTACGTAGCGAATACTAGAAAGCAGCCTCTCGTTTCTGGGTGCAACTGACATTTTATCGATATTTTGATTTTGCCTTTTGGCTCTACGCTTTATTAGGAGAAAGAATCCTGATAAATGGATTACTTTTTCAGTTAACCCACTAAAAGGAATCTTTACTTCATTTACTTTCAAATCCCGTCCTACCTTTTGAAAATACCCAATTTATTTTTCAGTAATGAGTTAGCTCAACCGATAGCTTATTGTATGTATTTTAAGTTTTTCCTCGAAACCCTTAGCGTTTGTCTTTTTTAAAATTATCTGAAAAGAAACGTCCTCTATATAATACAGATGTACTTCGAGAATTACATACAGTATTTGTCTACATTGGTGCTGGTGCTCCTTATTTATTATGAAAAATACGCAGAGCTTACACTAGCATTGTCAGAATGCCAAGCGTGCGTAATCAGGAAAAAAAAAGAATGAATATAATGTAATTAAGAAAGTTAATTTCTTCATTTTTAGTTGAGCGATTTGAAAAGTTGACAATGCTCATGGAATTATATCTTTCGTGAGTGTGACTAGCTTCATTTCAGGATTTTTATTTGTCCAGATTTGGGTTTTAATGAGAGCCTAGTCAAAAGGTATTAGTTCAGCTAGGCTTATTCTTTCTAACTTATCTGCCCAATTTTAATGGTAGAACCTCGAGTCTCAATGCCCAGAGCTCGTGTACCCTGAAACTGTTCTTCTCTTCAACTTCGAAACATCCAACTCTGATTTTAAGGTCACCCTTTCAGACCTATACTTTTGATGTGAAAAGTGTAAGATGCCCAAAAATTTATAGATTCATAGGGATATTCCCTTCCATTTATGATGATGGTACAAACTTTGAGCAGCGCAGGAACTCAATTTTAAAAAGTAGTATGCTTTCTGTACCACTAAGCATCAAACACGACCTCTTTGCAGGTATGAAGTGTGTACCTCACTTCACATAAAAGCGTTAATGTGAAAAACTTGTTCTGATGTTCATGTTCAGACTCCACATACGTTTAGACTTCAGAAATGTTGACTCTAGCTCAGACTTTACCGACCCAACCAAACTCTTAACTTTTGCCGACTTTTGGTTTTGATTTTGGGTTGGTTTTGATTTGGTACCGAAAATTTTTTTTTCATCTTCTGAGTGGTCTGTCAATAGCACATGATGCATAGATATAACCCCTATACGATATGACTAGGCATCACATTTTAACTTCCTTTTTCAGAAGATGCATTAACTTTATGTGTGGACTTTCAGGCAAACTTATTTTCATATGATTTTTATATGAGCTTAGAAGGAGGAACTTTAATGTCAGTTTCAAGTATTGGATACCAGAGTTAAACAGCCCCAAATAATAAATAATAATGCAATTACAGATAAAAAATTGTTACATGACCTCCTGCAAAGTTCATCGACTGCGTCATTTTCTATATTTATTAAAGGACATACCTGGAACTCGGTTTCCTGGAATTTGAGCAAGTTTTATCCATTTAACTTTACAAGTACAGCTCAGCCCCAGCTCATGTTTGGCCTCAGACTCTTGCTATTTATATTTTTCGCTAGAAACTCGTATCTTGTTTCTGAAAACCTCATTGTTGAAATTGATCTCGAAGACTTTTTGCCGAAAACATCTAGATGTAAGCTACATCATTGGCGAAGTTTTGATTTAATTTGGTACATTAAGTTTGGGATTTTTTAAGAAATTGGATTTGGGATTTGGAGGATTGAACATTGTGAAAATTAAGCATAAATATGTTTTTTAAAAGGTTTATTATTTTGTTCAATCGACACCAACAGGTCAGAGGAAATTTTTCACTATTCATCTCAAGCATTAACTTTTTAGTTCTATACTCGTCTTTTTCCCCGACGCTTGTTCAATTTTATCCATTTCATCAAAGCAGGACGATATGTACCAACGATTAATGGTATTCCCCATCAGAAGTATCATCAAGACCGTATGTACTAACTACTTATGACTTCCCCCATCAAGAGTACCATCAAGACCATATGTACTCATGACATCTCCCCATCGCATATTGTACATCCCCCATAATTATTCGTAGAATAGGATAGAATAAAGCAATAGAAACGAGCTGTTTGGCCTATTCTTGGGTTGATACCCAAGACCGTACACAGATACCGTAAATTGGTACCGTACACTGACAAATGATAGAAAAACTGACCGAGACCGATCATTTTTCGATAACTTTTTGTAAGGAAAACAAAATAAAAATTTTAAAATACTTAGTTTCTATAGTTATGACTATCGTAGCACCAGGATAAAAAAAAATCAAAATTTTTCAGGTATATTTTGATTGTTTCATTGCACTAGCGTAAAGCACATCAATATAGTATCAGTTTGAAATTTGATTTGTATTCATTTAAAAGAAAATCAAATTACAATGCCTCAAGTACGTTATTACTGATTATTGAAACACGGCGGTGCGATTTATTTCACAAAATCCTCGAGTTTATCTGTGCAGATGCGCCTTTTTTGTCCAAGATGTTGACTCGCTGCTTTATTGCTAGTGTTCGTGAGAAGTTATTATTCCTATTGTTGATTCGAAAATCTAACCTAAATGTAGTTGTATTTTTGCAATATAACAAGTAGTGGTTAAGAAAGCGGTAACAGCTTATTCCTGTAGGTCACTTTATGTATTTCCTTGCACAAAGCCTCGTGTGTAAATTTTCATTGTTGAGTCTCGGGTGTGAATGTTCATAGCAAAGTCTCAGGTGTAAATGTTAGAAATTGAGTAAAGTCTTAGCCCTAGGACTCAGTTTTGAGCAGGACTTCAACCCGTGTAATGGTCCTACATCCTGTTGTATGTAAATGCATTTTCAGTACAAGCCTGGTCGGTAAGCAGCGACAGTCTAACCATAACTTTCAATGCAGTCCCTCTCAATCAGTAACAGATGTCACATGTCGGTGGGTCAAACAATGTTAATATGCGCATTATATCGTTACAGCTTTCGACTGTACATAGGCATGAATATGTCAATGCAGGTGATGTTATTTTATCTGTTATTCTCTGTCGTTGTTATTAGAAGTTGCTATTTTCTCGACTAAAAGAGACTTCCGTGAGTGTATCACTACGTATTGTATGCGAGCAAGGCCAAGAGACTGCAATTGAAATTATGATCGAAATTCTGACATCGCTGGATGATGAGCCGTAATTTAGATAACCCAGACTTGCTGCAGATATTGAGCGTAATTAACACAGTGAACCTGGCAAGGAAACTCGTCAAATGAGCAATTTGAGAGGCTAAATTGGGCGTAGCTCGAGAGTAGTTGACACAAATGGGGGAACTATGTCGCTCTCGGGAATGATTTAATACTAGACACGTTCATTTACTTGCGCTTTGTGTTTTATTTTTTATTGAAAGTGATTAGGTTCCCAAATATGAATAACCTCATGAAGTTCATTTGCCTATTGGCAGCAGAAAAATTTTGTTTCTGCTTTTAAATAACTACTAAACAGCGCTGTAATGCAAGTTGAACGCAGGAGCCAAAGGATCAGGGGATTAGGTTTGTGTATCGCTATCAATAATTACCCGAAAAATATATAATTTTCCTTGCTAAGTATTGCGCGCATATATCAATAAATGTTACTAACGACCCCATGCGCTATTGAGAATTGTATGATTAGGAGTTATATTGAAAGCACAGCCACAGAGATGTAGAATTAGGTTATTATTTTGAAAATAACTTTGAAGGGTTCAACCTTGATCCATTTCTTTCCGAGGACGTTATTTCGTTCCTTCATGAATGATTTTTTATCTGTTAACCATCAGTTTCATTTTATGGACTACAAGACGAACCAGGAATCGACTCTTCTTCCATTTATGTAAAAATTCATTTTTAAAAAGAACGTGTTATGTCGATTTTTGTATTAAAGAATGTTAAATTGGTGAACAAAGCCAAACTAAACACGGCAAGAACACGAATTCAAATTTAGGTAAAATTGGAGTTTGACTGAAGACTGAAGTTTTGTGTGGGTTTCCATGGAGCCAAAGCTTCTTCTTCAATCAGTTAGCAATCTGGGGTCCGAATTATGGAAGTGTGCTGAATTAATCAAACGCGATCTCCTCAGCAGGTATCTTAATCCTGCTCGTGGTGATGAATTTCATCAATTCATTCCTTGTAATCGTCAATTGAAGAGGCTGCTGTCAGAATTCGTGCTTGCTGTTTCGAATCTGAAATATTTTCCTTAATGCTGTCAATTTAGTCTATGCTGTCCTGCGTACATATTTTATTGCAGAACTCGGCTGTACGTAAAAATTATCGTGTAAAATATGATGGAAACTAATAGTTTATTTTGTAGTCGTGACCCAAAAAGAAATACGCTTTCTATTACTTCTAAAACTCGAGAGTACACATGAGATCTCTTTGAATAATCGGGAAGCATATTTTCGTTTAGATCTTTTATGCGATCTTACTTGTATTGCAAATAAATAAAATCATCTAGACCAGTGTTTCTCGAAGTGGTCCGTACCGCCCCCCTGGGGGCGTTGAGGAAATGCAAGGGGGCGGTAGGAGGGTACGCCTTGAATGGGGGGCGTATATTACTGTATAATATACAGTAATATAATCATTAGGGGGCGGTTGAAAATCAAAAAGTGTCCTAATAATGATCGAAAAACTCTGAGAAACACTAATCTAGACCTTGGTTTTCAGATGAACAGGTTTGTTGTATTAGTTATTGGTACAAATGAGTTGTTCTTATTGTTCGTAACTGCTCATTCGAAATGTACGTGTTGACTTTTATAGCTAGTCTTGCATTTGTCTCAACTACACTGTGTCTCAAAATAATGTACTCCCTCTTTGATTGCCCATTACTAGGAGGAGAATATTACAGGTTTATTTTATGAGTAAATTTTCTTCAATTTAATGTCATTTTCTCCAATTTGATTCATTAGACATGCATTAATGTCAATAAGCACCTAAATTATAACAAAATATACGAGAAATACGGCATGGGACTTCGGTATTGAACCAAGAATGGGCCAAACGGCTCGTTCCTATTGCCTTATTCTATTCTATTCTAAATCTAAATAGACACGAAATATACGAGAATGGAGTAAGTACATTTTTTTTAGACATTTTTCTTTTCGCTCCACCAAACAGAAAAGAAAAACTCAGTGTTTTGTAGTTAGTCCTGCTTCATGTCCCTAATTAGATTATGTTCATTATCAAAATTTTTTAAAGTATTTATCAACCATTTATGAGCTTGACCTCAGATATTGTCACCCAATTTAAAAGAAAAATGTTCCTTGTATTAAGAAATGCAGTTTGGACTGCGAATCTAGCACGGTAATGCCGATTAAAGTTTCTAAAATCACGTAGTTTGCATAAATAATTTTCAGCTGTGATTTGCAATCACTTGATGGTTCAAATATTTAGTATATTTAAGGTTAGTTAATTGTTCGTTCTTCACAAATTATGTATAAAAATCAAGAAGATAATGAAAGCCGTAGAGCGTGTTGATGTTGAAACTCTATCACTTAACGTAATTGTGTATGACTGAATAGGATGATTCAGCGCTAACGGAAAATACTTTTATAACGATGCAAGAAAGGACCCGCCTTTTCCCTTATACATGTACACTCTCTGGCCTCCGTGAACAATCTTGGGGTTAAAAGATCGTCGAATCGAGATGGATGGAATTGCCAATAAAGTAGAAGCCTTTCGTAGCTTGGCATTCTGGATCCTAAATGAAAATTTACGCTCAGTAACTTCGTCAGCCCGTACGATCGCAAGAACTATACGTGAGAACCAGCTTTTCTAGAGTTTATCTCATTTCAAAGTGTTGAACAAAGCAAGTGACATTTTTTGTATTGAGATCGGAACTCATCAGAACGACCAAGATTCAATCCAAGTGGTGGTTACCGAACCGTTCTGCATGACGAGGGAAGGACCGAGATCAATTCGACAGCTAACAGCGGGTTTTCTGGGACCTTCACGATGTACATAGTCCTTGTTGACTCATTTGAAACTCAAACCAGGGAAACTATAACGTACCAGGACTTCGGAAACTTAAATACATGTACGGACACGCTCAGGAAAGGTACGCCGAGGGATCTGGTTGCATTCCGATTGTCTTATTCCTGAACACGTTTCTTGCGATTACCGAATCGGTGCAAATATTTAATTTGTACACCTAGGCACTAGAAGGCTCTGTAAAATGTATACCTGACCCAAGTGACCCACCGGTGGACGCAGAAAGTGTGTTGAGAATTCTGTGGACAGTCGTGCATAAACTACTAGGGAACTGTACCATCAGTCTCCAACTTGTTTCTTTGGGCTTTTTCCTCCGCTTAAAACTTATAAAAAACGCGTGAAAGAAATACTGAGTCTTGCAACAGTGGCACATAAAAGATGTCGAACTGGTTTAACGGGACGGCTCTCGAGTTTTACGGAGATGGATTGGAGAGATGGATGGAATATTCTTCTACCCACAGAGGTGGAAACTTAAAATGCGAAGTATGTGGGAAAAAATCCATGTAAATTTTCTTGAAACTTTTAAGCTCATTTTTAGGACGCGAGCAGCTTGGAACTTTTGAACGTTCATTATACTTTGTGGCAAAAGCAACAAGGACCCTAGATGAATCTAAGCCAGACAATATTTCAACTACTGGTAGACCCACACGTGGAAATTCACGTGTTTTTTTTTACTGAATTTTTCGTTTGATTGGCCAGTAGACGCGGGCTTAGCGAAGGAGTTTCTACATTGAAGAATGTGCTTTTAGTCTATAAAATACAATGCCTATAATACATGCATACCCTAACGAATTTCCTCCTATCTAAATCCTTAACACTTGAACCGCATTGTGCGCCATATATGGTACACGGGACCTTTGGTATACATACAAACTAATTTGGGAGTCGCGGTCAGTGAGGTAAGCGTCACAGAGAAACGGACCAAGCAAGCAACAAACTGTGTATCATTGTACCGTGGAATTGTTTTTGGTGCTTGTAACGGGACTTAACGTACGATAGCAGTACTTTCTATAAAATACTTTGATAACTCGTAAAATAAAGCACTCTTAGCGTAATTGTAGTTCAACGGACGTAGCCCTAGTAACACGTCTCAGAAGTCGTTTGCTTGCTCGCCCACTTCATGTAGTAGATAAGTTACTATACTGGATTTTAAGGGGTTTTTTATACTACTTCAAATTCTGATATTTAAATACTGATCAACGTATTTATTATTTTTAAAAAGTTAATTTTATTCAAGCAATATCAATTTAAATCTCAATTGAAACTCATTTTCTAAGCTGGTCGTAATTGGACATTTAGAGTATTTCATGTGTTCAACGTTCACACGTTAATACTCGTGTGCGTGTGTGTGTGTGTCTTTATACTGTCATGAGGTCAATAAAAACCATACGGGCATTTTTCCTTTCCGAAAATTGCATCTCAATCCCGTTAGACTTGTTTCCAGTACGTTTGTTATTCGTCCGCATGTCCTCAGAATGATTTGTTTATTGCATGCGGAGCAGTTTATTGCACAGCGGAAAAGTAAGAGACGGTAATATCTGAATTTCTTGTTAAATATTCTGTAATATATGAAACTTATTCTGCAAATTGGCAATTAGCGATTGAGGTGAATAACGAATGTATTGCATGGTAACCTGAAGTATTTATACTCGTACGTCGTTATAACGCAATCGGCATAATTTCTCCCCCGATCTTACAGTACAATTCGTGTGGATTTGTGCTTGTACTGGGTAATTGTTTATGTATTTCGTGTTTTTTTAAGTTGAATATATTTCGTCTTTGAGATTAATGCATATCATGTTTATTAAATGAATGTATTTCGTGTTCACGAGATGAATGTATTACGTATTTATGAGTAGAATGTATTCCATGTGTATGAGATGAATGTATTTCATGTTTTGAGGTGAATGTATTTCATGTTCATGAAATTAATTAATTCCGAGCATAGCAAATGTATTTAACTAATTCCTGACCTGAATTATTCTCGCATATTATGACGTCCAATTGAAGGACGTTATAATATATGCACATACTTCTATGAATTTTTTACTCTTGCTAGCCAGACGCGCATGCGTGCGTTGGAAGTATCACACACGTAATTAAGTGTCACACATGTGATACGTATTATGTAATTATACACACTTAACTGCGTGCGTCAACGTCTAGTCTACTGCGGTTAACAGAGTTCTTTAATGTAAGCTAATGAAGACTTAGCTGTGGAACAAATTTTATCACGTATTTTCAGCGTAAAATTAATTCCTTTGCTCCATCGAGCAAAATTGTTGTTTTCCACTGTGGTTCGTGTATTTGTACTGTATTCACAAAATACAACTCAAAAATCTGTCTGGGGAAAAAGGCTTCAAAACTTTTATAAACTCTAGAGTAGGATTTCAAGACGTCGCCTATATTTTTTGTTTCACGTTTGAATCAAAACACCATCTCAGTGCTTATGCTGTAGAAAGCTACCTTTGAATTCATCATTATCTAACAAATACGTCGCCTCAAAGCGAGATGATATTCTTGAATCTCCTCGAATGGATTTATGTGATGTCTGTCTTCGTCAGTAAAACGTGCGAATTTGACATCCCTTTGATGCGTCTTCAGCTATCCAGTGAATATTCAATGACCTTCGTGACAGGCAAATTTCACTTCGCCCTTACTTTCTCTTTCTGCTTCTTGAGGAAGACGACGATTCGTGCAAGCGACTTCAGAACGAGGGTTCACGGCGAAATATTTACCTCAATTTCCTAATTTTTTTCACTGTACACAATCGCGTGTTCGAACATTTTTTTATGTCTTTTCTAGCAAATGCTGAAATGCAAGCATTAGAGAAATACGCGAGATCAAACTTCTATCATCTTTACATCATTCAATGCTTTTAGACACAGTTTCTCTTCGTAAAAATGTTTTAAGAATAATTTATACGTGATATAGCGGCGCTGCTGCTAACCTTTTACCATTTTAAATGAAACTTTAGCTCAGTAAATCAATCGTAGTCATTCTTTACGTGTATGCGTCCTCAGTACGTAATTTAGACATGTTTTCGAAAACACTCATCAATATTCTACCTGCATTTGTGGATTTGTTCGTAGATTGTTTGTCAAGGCGACCGACTCCGATGTTGGATTTCGTAGAAGACCAGCGGTCGTGGAATGCTTACCAGATTATTTTTTTGACCTTTTTTATTTGCACGGGATGGTTATAAAGTTCCGTCGGGTTTGAAGGAGAGTTTTGCACGGTCAAAAGCTGTACTGATTGTTGGGCGAGTCAATAATTGACGAGTTATTGTGCACCACTATACTTATTCAGTAAACACAAATTGGGTGCTTAAATATCAGCTCTGATGCTAATGGCATCAGGAATGTTGTATTAGTTTCAGTACCGTGGAGTTAGAGCCAAACATCGATCGCAAACAACACGAATTTTTTACCTATGAACTGATGTTGAACCCTTGTAAAACAATCCCTGGTGTTACTGTCGATCCCGAAACTATAAGCACTCTTTTAAACTATTGAGCAAATTAGATGTTCCGAAACCAAGACATCGTTTTCATGCTCGTGGAAGAAAAATTTGTAATCTGTGATTGTAAAGTAAAAAGTTTAGTCTTCCAAACGAAAATATAGATGCTCGGTCAGACCTGCCCGCGACTCGTCCGTTCTTCTCAAAGGCCTGGAATTCTTGAAAACTCAATATTGCTTGTCCCCGTGTAGCACCAGTCGCTTTTGTGAACTCGTCTACTGGAGCCCTGCCCTCAGCACAGGCTTTCACGATGCATTTATATGCAAATTGGACGCAAATCCTGTGGCTGGGGCGGATGCTTCGGCGCGCCCTACGTGATCGCTTTGTTCAATGCTCCCTGCACAAATTTTGCATCGATTACTTGAAATTCTAGTCGTTAGTTTTATTTAATACTGGGCGGCGTACTGGGCTACAACTCAGGGTGCAGCGCTCGACTTTACTCCTGGGCGCCTACAAAGTTGGACGTTGCACTTCAAAATTTTCTTTTTTTCTTTACTTTGAGGATACAATCGAGTTTGTCTGCCCTGATTCTATCTCTTCGGTTACTCTCGTTGGACCGAAAATAGCTCGAAGAATTTTTTGCTAAAAGTTGGATGCTTATATTTCATGTTTATTTAACCGTTACACCTATCAGGTTACAATAATCTACTGAGTTGATTTGTTATGAAGCACTTCTGATTAGCACCACAATTTTTTTCAAGTGAAAATGAATGTTCCTCTGTCGAGAAGGAAATTTGTGTTTCTTTCATGTATGTAGACTGGAAACTGTAGTTGTTTGTTTATGATCTAGAGTGTATCATTTTTTGCTATGAATCTAAGAAGGAAATTGGTTTAAACATCACTGAGGTCAATGTTACTAGCACATTTCGCTCGTTTTTCATGAGACTTGCGACATTCAAATGAGTTTTCTGTACAGCAAGTACAGAAAAACGGCGTTTTTCACGTCAGCACAGAAAATCACACTAGACTTTTTCACGGACTAATATCTATTTTTTTATAAATTTATTTCAGCGACTCCAGCTATTCATTACGCAATTATCATGCTTAGTTTATCTTTTGATGGTAAAATGAAATGCATATAGTAAAATGTTTGTAATTACTTTTTAGCGATGGTTGAACAGCACACTTCATTTGTTTTATAATGCAGACATAATTAGCGCTATTTAATTGCTACTCTCTGATAGCGTGGGGTGAATGCATTTAAGTTGTTGTTCCCTAGCATCTGTCACCTCAGGCAGGCAACATCACGCAAGATGCTCACCACCGTCACGGAGTCCTCCCATAGTTGTGCTGTGATGTGTGTATCTTGTGTTATGTATCTTGTGTTATGGTACGTGTATCTGGTGTTATGTCCATCACCAGCTTGGTCGACTGGTGAGCGAATCTGCTTGCGAGCGGAAAGACCCGGGTTCGAATCCCACTGCCGACATGGTTGACGCGGCTAGAAATACGGCATGGGACTTGGGTAAACAACCGAATAATTATCGAAGTAATTATCCGACCCAAGAATGGGCCAGAAGCTTCGTTCCTATAGCCTTATTCTATTCTATTCTTATGTATCTGGTGTTATGGTGTGTGTATCTTGTGTTATGGTATATGTATCTTGTGTTATGGTGTGTGTGTGTGTGTGTGTGTGTGTGTGTGTGTCTTGTGTTATGGTGTGTGTATCTTGTGTTATGATATATTGTGTTATGGTGTGTGTGTGTTGTGTTGTCGCCTCTATACGGCCAGATACCAACAGTACAGCAACAAGTGCTTGATGTCATGTGGGGAAACTTGACAGAGGAGACACGTGTTTGGGGTCGCGGGGACAAGTCAGTGTTTGTATGACTGTAGGGATGGGTGGTGTCCGCATCTAAATCTGGATAGGCAGACTCTATCTCTATTTAGTGTTTTTTCTGTCAGGTTGAATGGAGGGTATCCTAGAATGGTGTTTGGTGCCAGGTGTTGAAGTGGTCTGTGTGTGAATGTAGTGTGTATGTGTGGATATGTTTTACTGTTACGATTTAACAGTAAACAACATCTCTGATACTCTCCGAATACTTAATGTTTAATTAGTTTCAACCTTTAAAATTCATTTAGTTTCAATAGTGCATTTATGATTGATCAATTAACTGTAGAAAGAGCTTGATGGCAGTTGTGTTGTATGTGAAATAAAGTTAGAGCTTCTTTTGCCTGACGGTGCTTTATCTTTACATCTTCAGGTCTTGTGCTGTGTCATTTACATCATTTGTGTGGTTGTAGGCTAGTTTCTATTAGCTTTAATGTCTAACTTACCACTGACTTTTCCCTGTCATGAACAATCTAATTGAACTACTTAAGAAATTAAGCAGCAAATCAGGAACATGACTTTATTTAAAAGAAATACTTGGCATCAGCACTCAATTGTCCAGCCACACATACATGCATGCCCACAAAGGTCAGTGAATGCATACTGTCTTTTGGGTAATCATTTTTTTTGGTAATGTTTTTTTAATTTTGAAGAGAATACACGATTAATGAATGACTCTGGATGACTGGAGCGTCAATGTAGAAGTCCGCGCTCAGTTTTGCTCTGACTTCTTGTCAGATTTTCTTCAGTTTTATCATCCTGGAGTTACAGAAAAAACTGAAGTTTCAAACTCAGACGCTAATTTTGAGCCTAATTTATGGACTTCAGTTATTCTATCACAAAGTTTATAGTTTTTTTTTAATGGAGCTCAAAACGTCCTTTCAAATTTCAATATACATAGTCGGCAGTTACAATGCTACAAACTTAATGTTCAGTTTCTGTGTCAGGGAGTCTAGGTTCAGTTAATTATACTAACGACCAAGATAAGTAAATTGTGTGTTAATTAGTTGTTATTAACTGGTAATATGTGCTGGTAGTGCGTTGTGATGATAACAGTTGTGGTAGTAATAACAGATGTAGTAGTTATAAGTTGTGATGGTAATAACAGATGTGGTAGTAATAACAGTTGTGATAGTAATAACATTATGATGGTAACAACCGTTGGGGTGGTAACAACAGATGTAGAATCCATAAAATAAGGCAATAGGAACGATCAGTTTGGTCCTTTCTTGGGTTGGTACTCGTTTGTAGTCCGGTGAGAGGAATTTTTATCAAATGAAGCTTGACTTGTGAGCGGATGCATCTTTACAATAGTAGTATTAGTTACAATAGTAACAAAAATATTGATGTTTTAGTGGATCCAATCATTTATCTTCGTTGAGATTCCTGTACTACTCAGACTATCCCAGTGTAAGAATTAAATTGTCTTGCATCGCTCAAGTCTACCAGCGCAACAAAGTTCTTAAAATCATATAAATATTTGAAACATTGTGTGTGTACTCGTATGCAACTTTATCAACTGCATGCCTATTTTCTCTGAACCACAAGAATGTTCGCAGGATTCACGAATATTTGCAGGTATTAAGCATTAACTAATATCTATGTCAACTCTACCAGTCCCGATCATTTGGAATGCAAAACTCATCAGCGTCCTACGTTACGGCAAAAGCGCATCCCATTTAGCGAGTTTGGTACGTTATCGAATCATTCGGAGCACGATTGCTATCCCTCCCGGTGAGAAGTGGACCATGTGATGGGCAGTCAGACGAAAACTGGTCGAATAATCTCTGCAAAGTAAACCTGCTGTTGCCGAACGATCGAGCTTGTGTTTTTAAGAAAAAAAATCCAGTGAATGTTCCTTTCCTGAAAGGCTTCTATTCTATCTCTGTTACACAACAGAAGTTAACACTTTTGTTGACTGCCAGTTGCATGAAAGCACGTAGGGATTGTTTGTTTGTAGTTTTATTGAGGGAAAATGGAGTAATTTTCCTGTCACAGTGGCTTTTGCGTTCATTTTACAATGAAATTTGCAATCTTGAACTTGTACTTATGGACTCCAACAAAGTAGTGTACTGTTTGAAATAGCGCTTATCTATCATACTTTTTACAGCATTTAGGTGCATCAGATCTGAGTGAATAGGTAGTACACAGACACTCATTTAATTATACATGTAGTTGTTAATGTACATGAGCAAGTTAATGTTAAAAGCTACTTTCCAATTGTAGAATTCTCGATTGATGCGAGGAAGAATATCTGGTATTTATCATGACAAAATAATGACTCGTCCTGAAGCTGTCTTCAGAATAATCTCGTCAAATTCGTGGAAATGTCAATTGTTGTTAGGTGGTTTTGCCGGGGTGCGGTTTGTGAATTGAATTTCAGGATGGAAAAAAATTAATTTTGTGTTTCGTCTGACAAAGAAGGGCCTAAAGCGCTTTGAACTATGAGCATATTTTTCGGTATTCATTATTTTCGTGTGGAATGGATGCATATGTCATTATGTGTTAAAAAAAGGATACTTTTTGTTAAAATATTTGGAGACCTTGCGTTTTGTCACAGTTGATGTTTGCAGTGAACGATTTTTTGTATTTAGACTTATTATCCATTAATTTTGACAGTCTTTAATTCCTTAAGGCTTGACACTCGCCTTGCGGGGGATGTGAATTTTAAGTTGTTTAAGTTGCCTCATCAATTTTGTATCAAATTCAAATCCGTGATTCGCTCTGCCATGTTAATGAATTAGTATTCTCATCTGTGAACCATTCACGTGTTGGGGTCATTGTCCTCTTAGAAGCACCGTTCATTTTCGAAATAAATTTTCTCAACTCATTTTTACAAATGAACGTTAATATTTTTCCGTTCATTTTCGAAATAAATTTTCTCAACTCATTTTTACAAACGAACGTTAATATTTTTTTAAATTGACACTATTCGTTTTTACTTCGATTATTTCCAATGTTCCTGTGTCATTACATGCAAAGCAACCTCGTATCATGATGCTTTCACCACCATACTTGACGGTAGAAATGATGTTTTCTAGTTATAATTAGTTCCATCTTGCCTGCAAACGTGCGTTTCATCATTACGATCATAAAGCTCGACCTTGCATTCATCTGGCCACAAAATTTATTTGGAAGTCATTTTCATGTTTCCAATGGTATTAGCAAACTGTAACCTTGATTTCAAATGGGTGTTCTTCAACAACAGGGTCTGGCGAGCAGATTATGAATCGAGTTTCTGCCGATTAAGTACATTATTTATTGTTCCGTTACAGATCTGTGTTCCACTGACCCTAAAATGATTTTGAAATGTGTTTCTAGAGACGAAATGATTTTTTTCTAACTGATGACAAAATATTACTGCCACTTCTTATCGAAATCTTTCACGTAGCTCCAGGTGTCGGAAATTTTTTGTAGTTCTAAAACCTTTCTAGTTCTTTACGATGAAAACTATTGTGCAGAGACAGAAACATTCAGGCTCTTAGAAATGTTGCGATGGCTTTTACTGTTAGTAAGTGCAGAAATTATAGTTTTTCAACTCTTTTAACAGCTCATTTTACTTCGGCATCTTGCAATGTCGTCTAGAAGGATTTTTTTTAAACTTTCTGGAAATTAGTGATAAAAATGTTTTATTCTGTGAAATTGTTTTGCAAGCTGAATTTCTTACTTATTTCTTACTTATTATCTAGGTGCTTTAGAAATGCATAACATTAGTTGTCACACGTTCCGCCACTCCGTCGACGTGGTAATGACATACTGAAGAAGATCATTCTTCCCCGTCACTTAAAGTCTCAGCCCTTCTCGTAAGAACATGTATGATTCGGATTTAACTCTTGAAGGAAGTTGGGCTTGTTTTCAGGTGTTGAATTTTTTTAATTAGGTGGGACTTATCTCCATTTTTCTCTTTCTTCGTCCGTCGAATGGGGTAGACCAGTTCTATGCAACCTACTACAACACCTCTCACCTTATTCTCACATTACCTGTCTCTTTGAAATGCTTATCCTTTTTGTTGTCGTTGTCGTCGTCACGGAGTGTACCAATAGAAACATTAAACTTTTTATTCCTAACTGAAGGGGTCACAGAAACTGAGTTTTGCTGTGATGATCCCTTTAAGTGAGCGGAAACGACAGATAAACTCCGTATAAAGAAACAAGTCAAACGTTGAGAATCATTCATGTGACATTTCATTATAAAAGCTTTGTGACAGCAGCAGCAAATCTTCTTGAAACTGCTTCATGTTTCACTGCCAGAACATCTAAATTCGTAAATGTTAGCTATGAAATCTTCTGAGTTCACGAAGTCAGTTTTGCTTCGTGGTGTTCAAGAGAGTGTTTTTTTTTGTCTTTTTTGCGCTGTCGATTTTCGTTCCTCTAATTACATAAATTTGTTCTTAGATGTTTTCGATCGGATAAGAATCCATAAACGAACGAATTGCATGACGATTAGAATTTCATGTCAGAATTTACAGCACAGCTATAATTATTTGTCAACAAGTTTTGTCATTCCTCTAGTTGCTCTGATTCCCCATCTAGTCTGTATTAACTTATCGCCTAACTTAATAAATAAATTCCGACAACTCTCGTTAGATTACTTACATAGGTCCAGTATATCTGACTGCTCGAGCTGGAAACTGCACATGCACTCAACTGCTAAAAGTTCTTGAACTTTATTGGAAATCTTCAGATATTTCACCTAAATAGATTTAATTGAACAGTCCACTTCAAATGCTGTGCTACTCTGTGAACACATATGTCCGTGCAGGTCAACATTTGCAATGAAGACCATCCCAGTAAACGAGCTGTTGTTTCTGTCTTCTCGCCTTCAGAATAAGTGCTTGGTTACCACCTGTCGGTTAAATTTATCGACAGTGTCTAAAAACAAGTCTAAAGAGACCCTCTCTACTTGGATCGTGACGTACACCTCCTCTATCTACTGATCCAGTTGCATCAGCAACTACGTACGCACACCTACGAATCTTCTACGGCGTGGGACTATGGTATCAGCCCAAGAATGGACCAAACGGCTCGCTTTTATTGCCTTGTTTTATTCTACTTGGATCAGGAAGTTTGTATCTATACCTACTTATCTACTACTAGGTTATCTAAATCCGAATCTTACATGTTCTTGTAAGAAGTACTAAAACTCTAAGTATTAGGTATCTACTAGGATTAGAGTTTACGTACCTCTACCAACGGATCTACTAGAATCAGACTCTCTACTTACCGATGCACTATTAGCGATTGCATAATGCATATGCTCGGGATGAGTGGGAAAACAAGCAGGCTTTTGTGATCTTCTTGTGTGTTTTGTGTCTGCACTCTGTGTCTCTTCTTTACTTGTTCACCAAAACTATTCACGGTACGTGCTATCAATTGTGCTATTAGTTTGGTGTATTTTGTGAAATGTATTGTTTTCCACAAGCTAGTTGCATAACTTCTTAAAGGTGTACATGTTTAGGCCATGGATCTGACGTTAGGAAAGTTATACGCTTACTGCTTATTTATCTCTAGATTTCATGTGCCATTAAATTTATTTTCAGGCCCTTAGGCATTCTAGAGCTCAAGTTCAAGTCTCTGCCTTTGTTGCTTTGTTATATGATAGGCTTCTAAACCTCAATCGAAGATTGACGAGGAAAAGAACTATTCAGGTTTCAATTTCCTTAAAACAAAACGAGACAAAAGTAATTACTACACGGGGACATTTTTGCAAACAGTTCTTCGTTCATTTCTGAGTCTTTAAACTTTATTTCTTAACGACCAACATATTAAAATGAATTCATAAAGCGCGTGATTAATGAAGAAAGTACTCATTTCAGTGAACCGATTGGCAAACTCTTGCCCACGCATTGTGAGACCTAAATAAATTCTAGCTTCTGTCCAGAAATGTAATGCTTGCTGTAAATTATTAAGTTTTTTATTTAACTTTATCGCTGTTCCCCCACATGCCACTTCTCATTTCAGTGCTTTGATGCTCTTGGTGGCGAGAAAATGACATCCAAATGCGAAGAAGCTATTAAATACCTTGAAGTATTTATTGATTTAACATACGATGAATTCAAACGGGAAGTAAAATTGTCTCTTGGTATGAAACAAGTAAATATAACAGCTTGGTCGACTGGTGAGCGAATCTGCTTGCGAGCGGAAAGACCCGGGTTCGAATCCCGCTACCGACATGGTTGACGCGGCTAGAAATACGGCATGGGACTTGGGTAAACAACCGAATAATTATCGAAGTAATTATCCGACCCAAGAATGGGCCAGAAGGTTCGTTCCTATAGCCTCATTCTATTCTATTCTATTTTATATTGCGGAGGGTATTGCATGGATGAAATTGGCCTCTCGTATGCATGATTTTATGCTTCGAAACATATGCATATGATTCATCGTTTTGAATATTCCGTAATTATTTTTAATTTTGAAGTATTATAGTATTCATCATATTCATCATATTGCTCAAATTAAAAACATTCGAATCTCTTCTTTCGGAGATAGTGAAATATTCGTTTGGAATCCCGTAGACTTGTGCATTTCCCTCCTGAAGTTAAACGTTTATTGTTTTGTACTCTTTTAGAAAGATGTCCTAAGCCCTCAGAATATGTGGGTATCTGCTAGTGTCAGCATCCATTCAAAGCATATTAAATTGTAAAATCATCATCACCGGCGAGTAGATTTTTAGGAAAATAGCATTACCTTTCATTTTTTTTTCTCTCGAATGACATTCTCCGGCGTATCGTACAACATTCCTCCGTTATGAATGTCTTCATTTTATTGATCCATTCCATCCCTCTAACTTTGTAATATAACACCACCTTTACAGCTACTGCACTGGTAAAACACTAGATTACCCAACCTAGTAAATCTGTGTACCATACGATGATAGAAGTGCTCTAGGCAGACACGTTTCACGAAGCTTTGCTGTACGGTCTCCAGTGACTCTCCAGCTGCTTCTCTGCCTCTCTAGGCTCTCAACGCTCTTCTTGCTCTCGCCCTTTCCGACTCAACTTGTGAATTTCCCTGCAAACTTCTTGTGCAAGGAATTTCCTCATTAGATACCTGCTTGAAGTTGCGCTCCTTTCCCGCCGTATTCATTCTCAGCAATTTTATTCTGCCTGAAATCATTTGTCATCGCTAAAAATGGACCGTTATGTCTGTTTTAAAACTTTATTATTCATTCTGGCACCTTCCTGTTTTCTTCCTTGAAAGAAAATTTCCCAGAATTATTTTCTTTTTGTAGGATATCATGATCTTTATGTAGGATATCATGGTCTTTATGTAGGACATCGTGGTAACTTCCTTTTTTCAAAGCGCTTTGCTTCGAATGAAAGGAAGTTATGATGCCGCACCCTGTACTTTACGAGCTTGATTTGCTCCTGATTGAAATTTAGCGTTAAAGTGAGGTACAAACGGATACAATTTCTACGGCTAGAAGGTAAAAAAAATTCCAACTGCACATTGGAAATAATGTTAACTAAGTGCTCCTATAATCATCAGCAATTTTGCTGTGAGCTGGATAAAAAGGTAAATGCGAACGTTGCTAGACTGATTTGTTAATCATTATGCAATGATAATTTAATTTTGAAAGAATATTTGCTGCATTTTTTACATTTTCTGTCTCTGCATATCTTTTGACGTGCGACATGTGAATCTTTTTAGAATTTCGTTGTTCTCGCTTACTTCATGGCTTGCTTGTCATCATATTATTGGGACAGAACATTCCTGAAGAGATGAGTAGGATTCTGGAGTTCAGTATTTGTGTCTACCCTCGTCTTCTTTTGGCGACTCCGTGTTTCTTCCCAGCACAGAATTAGCAAGACATGTTGTAGGATTCTGAAGTAGGTTATTTCTGTTGTTGATTTTATCTTCACTTTTTCTACCGCTATTTCAGTTTCAATGTTATTTCAGTCACAGTGTGTAACAGACATTCAGCACAGCAGTCTTCCAGTACGTTTCTACTTCTCTTCCTTTGTGATGCTCAACTCTGCTTTTAGAATAGAATGAGGCTATAGGAACGAACCTTCTGGCCCATTCTTGGGTCGGATAATTACTTCGATAATTATTCGGTTGTTTACCCAAGTCCCATGCCGTATTTCTAGCCGCGTCAACCATGTCGGCAGCGGGATTCGAACCCGGGTCTTTCCGCTCGCAAGCAGATTCGCTCACCAGTCGACCAAGGTGATTGCTTTGTTTTGATGCACTTTAGGAGAGCATGATCGTATTTTCCGTTGGATTGATAATTCCTCTACTTCTTTTGTTATGTTTAGTGCCACTCTTGATGCACTCTAAACGAATACGATTTTATTCTTCTTTCCATTGTGTCGTACGATTGGATGCTTTTCAATAACATTCTTCCACCTTCTAATATGAGCTCGCCATGTGAGTGGATTTCGCTTGTGCTCCATCTTTTTGTTCACTCGTAGCTGGCGTCCATACGCGTTATTGCTGCGTATGAATACATTAAATTTTACCGTTTCTTCCTCTGATAACTATTTTTTTTACACTACAGCAACACGCATAGTAAAACCATTTTTTTGTGTATACAATTATTGTTTAAGAATAGTTCTATGTTACCTCGTGCTTTTTATTGCACGTTTTCCTAAATCGTATATGGAAAGAACTTCAATTTTCTTTAATTTTGACACTTTATATTGTTGAGGTGCATTCGATTTCAAGCAAAATTTTTCAATATCCTTCCTATTTTGAAGCAATTTCATTGCATTTTATCCGTCAAACTGAATCATCTGAAGATAAAACAAACTTTTATAAATATGCAACAAGTTTCAAGCCTGAAGAAAACTAATTTCAGGGATTGTTTACATTTTTACCAACTCTCGATGTAGAACCGAGTCATATGTAAAATACTCGTACCGAGTGCTTAAACTAGAATAGATCGTCATCTTCCATGGAATCTTCCCATCTGAATTATTCTTCTCATTTTGAGTCTCAGTTTAAAGGTTAATGAGCATCTCATGACCTCCTACTCGAATTACCTTAAAAAAATGTCTTTTTCCCTCCTAATTGTGCTTTGTTGTTTTTACTGGACACATGCCTTCTTTAATGTCATTCTGAATCTCTGCAGTGGAGGCGTAAAAGTCAATACTACTTTATTTAACTTGATTTTATAACATGTACTCTCAAAGTCGCATTGAATTACTGGTATGAAATATTCAAGCATTTTTCCTGTGATTAGAAGCGTAGTTATTCTTTAGAAAGTTTGTTCAGAGAGAGGATCTTCGAGGTATTTCGTCCCTGTCCCATTTACACTCTATGCTGCAATTCATGTCGAATTTTTTTTCCCTGAGTATGTCTTATTTTTCAGAATTTTTAAATTTGCATCCGGGTTCCGCGCTATTTTCAAGCGCGAAAACTTTCTTGCAGTCAAGGTTGAAACTACTGATAAAAATATGTAAAATTTGTGTGCAAGTTTGTTTTTCTTATGTTGCACATGTATATGTACATCTTATGTCGTAAATCGAAACAATTTGACGTTTATCTTAGTTTGGCGTTTCGTAGTGTTGGCGTGTATTCAATTTTAAGCCCAGTTTTTAAATTTAGTTTCTTTGTATTTTGAAGCCGTGTCTTTATAATGCACATGGGAAATTACATTTTCTGAACATAAAACGAAATTTTATGGTTTCACCGTAAGTATTAAGTTAAATAAAAAACTTCGTTTCAACGTTTTGTCTTGAAAAATTTTCATCGATTTATGAACTGAATCCTGTTAGATCTGCATGTGGACACGTGTTGTCATTATACGATTCAAGTCATTGTATGCATGCAAATACCAGTACACACGTCTCATTGTTCCGACCTCTGATGAACCCAAAATGGTTGTTTGTATTAAACTTGTGAAGTCTATCAGACTCATAAAGTTGGCTTATTTTTTGACATGGCAGTGCTCGAATTTTCGAATAAATATTTTTTTTATCAATTAATACATCGACGTCTTGTCTTAAGTGCTATCAACTTGGCCATCCTACAAAGCTATAAAATTTGCGACTGAGCTATCGTTTCCTAATTTAATTCAACCATTTCATTGCGTTGAATCAACATCACCAGCTTGGTCGACTGGTGAGCGAATCTGCTTGCGAGCGGAAAGACCCGGGTTCGAATCCCGCTGCCGACATGGTTGATGCGGCTAGAAATACGGCATGGGACTTGGGTAAAACAACCGAATAATTATCGAAGTAATTATCCGACCTAAGAATGGACCAGAAGGTTCGTTCCTATAGCCTCATTCTATTCTATTCTATTCTATTCTATTCTATTCTATTCTAATAGTGCAATCTAGCCCAACTTTAAATTCTTGATTCCATTCATATGTATATTTAACTCGTATAACCCTAATATTTTACGATCAAATGATATTAACTGTTCCTTACATTTTTGCTCTCTCAAATTCTGGCTGGCGTTGACTAGACTACAACTTACGAGTCCAAATCGTGTCTTCTCTGTTCACTGAACAGCAGACATTTTTTTATAGAAATTGCGTGTGAAATCTCAGCTGTGAGGGTGAATTAAGTTGTGACAGTAAAAATATGCGTACAGTCATCGTAAAACTACGATTCACCACAGTCGTGGTACAAATGTACACAATTCACCACTGCAACTCCGTTTCACTACAACCGAGGTACAAGTGTAATCAATTCACTACCACAATCGTGGTACAAATATACGCAATTCATCACCACAATTACGTTTCACTACAATCGAGGTACAAATGTACGCAATTCATTACCACAACTGCGTTCGTTCTTGTCAATTGCGTACAGTTGTACCATGATTGTGGTGAAATGTAGTTGTGGTAGTGAATTGGTTGCGGTTGTCAACGTACACAACATCAAACACCGTTCTGTTATCCGTCTCTTTTCAGTTGTGTTGTGTGTCAGGCTCAGACTACCAAAGGCTTAAATTGCGCTCGTTATTTGCTAGAGGCAACAAGTGTGCGAGCAGAAAAGACTAGTTCCACAAAGAAGTTTTCAAGGACGGAGCGTGCGGTAAAATTTTGGAACATTCATGCAAGTTGTTTTAATGTTTTGCTTTTGAAAGCCTTTCAGTTGCGCAAATATTGCTTTCAACAGGAGATGAAAAACACAAACGTAGCGTAAATATTGAAAACTAGAGAATGCCGAAAGCTTCATTTCACAAAGTATGTAAGATATACTAGATGGTATACTACGCACTATAAATTTAATGATTTTGCCAAATGAAATTGCTTTTTAATATAAAGTGCGACAAGACCAAGATGTTTTCCGTGCGTTTTTGAGGACGACCACAGAATTTTTGCTTTTTTTGATTGAGATGTGAAAACACAAACCGCAAAACAGAACATCCTGAAATTCTTTCAGAAGATCATCCTGCATTATCGTGAGTAGTAAATATTCTGGCATGTTTATCTATTTTTGTAACCGTGTTTCAAATCAATGATCAACTCCATGACGCGTACACAATCATTGCTGAGTTCTATAGTTGTGCTGTGTGTACCAGTACGCATGCGTATTGTGTTGTACTCAAAGCTGAGTTATCAAAATTAGTACAGCAGTTTTAACAATTCTTGTTCCTTATCAGTGGTAACATTCATTGATGAACATTACATTGATTTAGACGTCTATTTTTAGCAAACATTTACTTCATGATATCAATAAGACGCGAACACTTCAACATTTATAAGCAAACGCTCTCGCAATGAGTTTTTCAATGCTGGCAAGAATTCAAGAGTTGAATGCATGCGTGTTTCTGCCGCCTGTTATTTTGATGAGCACATACGCAGTGCAGCAGGAAGCCACGTCACCGTATAACGGAAAAATTACTTTTTGACTGAACCAAATATTGCTTAACTTATCACCCATCTTTACTGGTTTGTTATGAAATTTCACTAGTTCTTTACTAGTTTTTTTTATGAAATTTCACCTAACGTTTGAACAAAACATCTAGAATATAGGACTAAAGGCAATTATCTCTTATGTACTTTAGGAATGACCAGTTTATATAAGGGTAAGCGTGGATTTTTTTAGCACAAAGACTTTACCGTTGGGGCACCGCACAGATGAGCCTTGGTACCTGCATTAATTGGTTGTGCAATCGCACGGCATTCGGTACTACGTACCACTATGGGTGATTGCTTTAATGCTCCATCGTCCGCTTCAGTACAGTATTGCAAATCCTGTGTCTAAACGCGTCATTGCGAAATCCGACTCCGTGCTGCCAATAGCTGTTGTTTTTAGGGTGTTGTTTGTGGTGACTGTGTTGTTTGTGACTAATTTACTGTTTGTAACTGTGTTGTTTGTGATTAATGTGTTGTTTGTGACTAATGTGTTGTTTGTGACTAATTTGTTGTTTGTGACTAATGTGTTGTTTGTGACTAATGTGTTGTTTGTGACTGTGTTGTTTGTGGCAAATGTTGTTTGTAATGCTTGCCAGTACAACATCGTCTATTCTTTTCAAAATTCCTGCACAAGATGCTGTTTTGTTTGATTCCGTGTCTTCTTTTTAATTCCGTGTAGGTGACAACATCGTGTAGGTGACAACATCGTGTAGGTGACGACATCGTGTAGGTGACGACATCGTGTAGGTGACTTCATCGTGTAGGTGACAGTATAGCGTGTCATAACATACCGTACGGTTATTTGCAATGTCAATTTCTTCCTTGACCTGCAAATATCTCGAAGGAATGTACAATAGTCGCGTTGTCAAGTCTTTGTTAGATTTGAAATACTTTCAGATTTTCATACCAAGGCTCCCGCGTTCTGTTTCAAGATTTTAAATGGTCGCCTACTTAGTATTGAGTGACGCTTGCGATTCATTTCTATTGCTAGTTATTGTTATTGCAGTTTATCGCTATTTACGAATGATGATTTTGTTATTGCGAGTTGATTGTGATGCTCACTGACTGTTCTTCCTTTTCAACCTTTTCTTACTCGGTCCTCTTCTTGTACCAAATTTCGGAATGTCGGTCTATTTTCATCGTAGATATTTTGTACGTATACGTCTAAACATTGTCAGATCTGCACTATGAAAGTTGATATAGAGTGCGACAACATAACTCCTTTTCTTAAAAGCGCTTTGCTTTGAAAAAAGGAAGAAATATTGCCGCGCCCTGTACATGCCTGTCTTAGGTTTTATATGATTTGAACTTCATTGAATTATTTGTCAACCAACAGTGCTTTTCGCTACTGTCGTGTTCACAGCACGCAAAGTTAACGTTATTTCCTCTGAACCCAACGCTTGTAGCGGTACTGACAGGTACCGCCAGGAGAGCTATGGTGCACAACTCTAACGTGCTGGTATTTATTTCAAGTATTATCTGCACACTACTCTTTGTCTGCACGCTGCTCTTTGTCTGCACGCTGCTCTTTGTCTGCACGCTGCTCTTTGTCTGCACGCTATTCTATCTCTGCACGCTACTTTTGTTACGCAAAATATGGCATGCAATGAAGACAATTGTCATATCGTTGAAGATAATTATGCAATACGTCAGCGTGGATCAAAGAAAAATATACCTTTTACGCACAAAAAATTGTGCCTCTCTCATTTCACTCGTGTAGCAATTTCACTCACTGTGGTTCCCATTAAAGTGCGGTTTATTTAATTTAAATGATCGTATTTTTTAAAAAAGTATGATGTCAATGACGAAACCATGTTACGTCAGAGTTTTTTAAAATTCCCATGTTTTTTTAACTCAGTATAATTGAGTATTATTAATTCTGGAGCACTGAACATGGGTATAAATGTCACTAGCCACGGGCGAACTATACTCACGTTCAGTACTCCAGGGTTAAACTAGCATTATTCTGTCTCGCTGTTGAATAAAAGATGGATCATTTTTGCGGGACTGGTTTTCCTGCTGTGTGAGGCTGCGTGTGTGGAAGGAGTATACGCTCCTCTCGCCTTAGACCTGCTGGTATTTACTATACCTTCCACCACTCGCCTGTCATCCCACATGTGACCACTCATAAAATACTAGTAGACCCACACGTGAAAATTCACGTGTTTTTTACTGAATTTTTTAGTTTGATATGCCAGTGGACGCGGGCTTTGCGAAGGAGTTTCCACAGTGAAGGATGTGCCTTTGGTATCCACAATACAATGCTCACAATACGTGAATACTCTACCGAATTTTATCTTATCTAAATCCGTAAAAGCGTGGCAGAGAGACGGATCAACCAATCAACCAAGCAAGAAAGAACCAAGCAGCTGCAAACTGTGTATTATTATTTAGTGGGAATTTATTTTTGTACCAAATGAAATTTTTGAGTTCGAGCAAATCCATCATCGGTACGTGAAAGGGTTAAATGTTCGTGATTCATATTCGACAAAAAGGGGAATCTTCCTCCAATTGCGCGCTTTGATTTGAGAGTTTGTTTCACGGAGAGTAATTTGACCGAGTTTGTTGCACGTTGAGGGCTTAATTTGACTGAGTTTGTATCATGTTGAGAGCTTAATTTGATCGACTTTGTTGCACGTTGAGAGGTTAATTTCACCTACTTTGCTGCATTTTTAGAGCTTAATTTGACTGAGTTTGTTGTACGTTGAGAGGCTTATTTGACCGAGTTTGTTTCACGCACTTTGAGAAAATAGTACAAATTTAGCCAAGGTAGTGGTGGACCAATTTTTCAGAACGAGGGCCGCATCATTGGGCCATGACAAGTCAAAGGGCTGCGCGTTTTAAAATTCTGATGTGTTTTTTAAAATAATACAACATTTAAACAATAGTTATTAACAACATGGGACTTGGGAGACGGCATGGGACTTGGGAGAGAGCATGGGACTTGGGAGAGAGCATGGGACTTGGGAGAGAGCATGGGACTTGGGAGAGAGCATGGGACTTGGGAGACGGCATGGGACTTGGGAGAGAGCATGGGACTTGGGAGAGAGCATGGGACTTGAGAGATGGCATCGGACTTGGGTATCAACGCAAGAATAGGCCAAACGGCTCGTTTCTATAGCCTTATTCTATTCTGGTTTAGAAAAACAAACAAATTCTTGAGTCCCACTGGCTGCATGTGGCCTTCCACTGACGTTTAAGGAATGATTGGCTGTTTCAAAAAACTATTCTTGAGCTAAACTTGGAAGTACGATTTTAATGTTCTGTGGAGTTTTTATAATAGATATGTAAATATGAATATATTTTATTATTTCTATATAGTAGATGTTGAAGTTTCCCTGTTTAAGATGCATATCAAATTAGCTGAAAATATACAGCACATATTCAATATAAATGACCTTGTCCGAATTCGCTAATTAAAAGTCCGTTGTGTAAACGAAGATTTTCATTTGAAGCTTATCTAAATTTCCCGGTCATTCTCCACAAATTCAGCCGCTTCTATCTCTGTAATTCTGCAGAACGGACGATTCTCGTTAGGTTGAGAAACATCACGCCTCTCCTACGTGCTCTCTGTTGATACTCTTCTCGATAATTAATCACGTCTACTAAGGGTTAGTGCTCTGCCCTTTAGAACAAAGGGAGACGCTAAATCATGGATGGGTATTGAACTGCTGCTCGAATGGACGACGCTATGCACGTTGACAGTCCTGTTATTAATTCTTGACTTCAATACGGGCGCGTCACCCCCTGTAGGGCGTGCAAATGATGACTATGGCGACTATGGCTGGAAAAATTAGGCACATTCCTGCATGCTCGGTGAACTGTCGACTAGTAAAATTTAGTTCGTAACTGGTGGTTGTGGGGGAATTGTTCTGAGTGTCGGGAAGTAGATGAGCAAAAGATCACAATGACACATCGGAAGCGACAGAACTGATAAGCCTCGCCTTCTTTACAGCACCTAATACTTTACAAGCGATATCCTCTAGCGCTTTGAATAGTATAAAAATGATTGCGTTGCTAATAAAAATTACTTTTTTGAGCACGGATTGCCGTTTTTAACCTCCAACTCACCAACACGGATTGGAGCGGTGAAGTTTCATCGAATTATAAAGCGTGTTGTCAAAAGTGATTAATTTTCTTGCATTGGTCATAATCAATAAAGAATTTTTTACATTGAAGAGTTTGCCGATGTTGCGAATCTTCTGGAGTGGTTTTACATGCATGTAAAAAATTCAAATATTTTGCAAAACCCGTGCTTGCTCATAATAAAATTATTTTCAAACCCCCACGAAGGAATGATTAAAACTACGTTTACCGAAGTCCATTTTTTTTCGGCTATAAAATTATTCTTGACTTTATTTTGCAACGGAAACTACTGGGTTTTTACAAATGAAAAATTTTCATTCCTGTCTCATTTACAATTTATTACTGTTAAAACGGTTTGTATGTCAAACCCGTATTACTATTATTACTATCAAATAAATGTTTTCATACGTGAAAGAGAGCGTGTGATGCTACAAAACATTGAAAAGGGAGTTTACAGCTACCAACTGCACCATCAATTAAGAGAACTCAAGAGGAAAGTTTAAAATTTACTTACGGTTTTAAATGTCTATGGCTAGTGGAAGGTACCCTCCTTTGAACTTTGAATGCATGTTGTCAAGCGTGGAGCAAGTATTGTAGGTTCTATTTATCAAAATCCAAGTACTGTTCTCATTGAAATTATTGTAAGAGAAACTAGAAAAGCTAGTCTCCAGTCCTGTAGAAGTGGGTTTTCAGTGCAAACGTGCTTCCGACCCGCAATTGTTGTTCTATATTTAATTTTGAACTTTAATGATGAATGTTTTTCGTTGTGATAATTCATGAATATATGTACATGAGTGGGGTTTCTCGGAGAAGCAGTACTTTATCGTCAATATACCGACTATAACGATGGGCTTGAACATAGGACAATCGGCAAGCCAGTTTTTTGGTGAAAGCGCAGAAATGTATTTGCAAAGGTAGGGCCAAGTGTATTTCTCATTGTTATGCTGTCAATTTGATTGTAAAATTTTCCAGTAGGTATGGAAAACGAGTTTAGCACGGTCAATTCAAGCATCGGCTGGAAATGTTTACGATTTAACAGGGAACAATGTCATTAAAGCTACGAAATGATAAATCGAGACGCATATTAATAGTTTCTGTAACAGTTCATTACTGAAGAAGGTCTCGACGTCGAAGGAAGCCATAATTAAGTTCTGAATATCATAAAAGTTTTTTATTTTATCTGTGAAAGTAGCGCCACTGTCAATCGTAAATTCGTTTATGGCTTTGTCACCTAAACTGGCACTGCACATTTTGCTAACCTGAAATTAATGCTGTTGTCGACTGCCAGAATAGATCTGAATTGAAATGAAAATTCATTTAAAATCGCATATCAAATATACCCTGAGTGGTGTGGAGGGGGAGGGGGGGATTGCGCGTTGATTGCACCCCTAATAGTAAGGGGAATTGAATTGTGCTCTTAATGGTTAAAGGAAATGGAATTGCACTCCTAATGGTGAAAGGAATTGAATTGTACTCTTAATGAGAATAAAATTATACTCCTAATGGTGAGGAGAATAAAATTGTACCTGGCAAGGGGAATGGAATGGTATCCCTAATTGGACATTGATGGTACCAGAATGTTTCACGGAGTAATTTTCCATTGATGACAATCCTAATAGTGGGAGGGAGAAATTGCATATTGATGGCCCTATAGTGAATGGAAATTACTCATTGTTTACATTTCTAATGGTAGTAGAAATAACCATTTTCAGCTACCCCGATACATTTTAAAAACAAGCAAATGATTGACAAAATAATAACGGATTGCAAATTTCTGGTACACTTCAAAGAGTTGCTATCTTTGACGAGTTGTTTGTTGCATTTCATCAGACCTTGTCATGTCAGAACACCAGAATATTCTATGCTGTGGAATTTAACAATTTTTGAATATCCATGACCACTATAGTTTGAAAGTCTCTAAAACTAAATTAATTACTACTAAATATGACGTATAATTACATTATACTGCGTATAATTAAAACAGCTACAATATAACGTTTCGGTGTTCTTCTGCAGTATACATCTAACAAAAAATATGTATTTAAAGTATTTTCTTTTGGACTGGATTCCCGCAGTGCGAACTTTTTTGGTGCACATGTAACTTTTTCATTTTTTAAGTTTAATTTGTTCTTACCCATTACTCCCTTACAGAATTAACGTTTATTGCGGTCACAAATAATCTGTTTTAGTGTGATTGAAATTTGTTTGTCTCGGTTCAGCACCTTTTTGTATAGTGAATAGTGTTACGCGCGTAAAATTTGAAGTTATAATTCTTTCAGTGTTTTTACTGCTGCTGATGCACTGTTATTTACCGTTCCTTCATACAATTACTGTATGTCTTTACCCTCGAGTATAACGACGCGGAGACGAGTATTTGCAGCACCTTTTTGGGTTCTCCGAATTGTTCACTCACGTATACCTTACCTTGCCTATCGTGCCTATATTGCCTACCTTGCCTATCTTGCCTATCTTGCCTACCTTGCTTATCTTGCTTACCTTGCTTATCTTGCCTATTTTGCCTACCTTGCCCATCTTGCCCATCTTGCCTATCTTGCCCATCTTGCCTATCTTGCCTACCTTGCCTACCTTGCCTACCTTGTCTACCTTGTCTACCTTGCCTATCTTGTCTCCTTGCCTATCTTGTCTCCTTGCCTATCTTGCCCATCTTGTCTCCTTGCCTATCTTGCCTATCTTGCCTATCTTGCCTACCTTGCCTATCTTGCCTACCTGACGCCTGTGCTTGGAATGCTCGTGTCATTGTCAGAGTAAGTAGCCGCCACAGCTGCATCAGGCTGAGCCTTGCTCTAGAAATGAAACGTTGCTTGAGAAATGAAGCCTTGCTCTAGAAATGAAACGTTGCTTGAGAAATGAAGCCTTGCTCTAGAAATGAAACGTTGCTTGAGAAATGAAGCCTTGCTCTAGAAATGAAGCGCTGCTTTAGAAACGAAGTGCTGCTTTAGAAATGAAACGTTGCTTGAGTAATGAAGCTTTGCTTGAGAAATGAAGCCTTGCTCTAGAAATGAAGCCTTGCTCTAGAAATGAAACGTTGCTTTAGAAATGAAGCGTTGCTTTAGAAGTGAAGCGTTGCTGTGTTAAATATTAAAACAATGCCTCTGGAACCACTAAATACCATAGAATATGACTAACGCTACACGATGTCTCTGAAATGACAGCACAATCTTGTGACGACATTCTATCATGATAATCATGAACTCGTATGTGGGGAATTTCAGTTAAATTTTTGCTCGTGGTAAAATTGTGTCACACAGGCTTATTTTTTAAATTATGTCGACAGGATCAAGTATTGTCAGAAAATACTAAATATGTAGAATATACAGGGTGTCTCAAAAAAAATGTACTCACCCTTTAACCGTTGCTAACATGCTGTCTTCTTTGTGTTGCAGGTGTGAGGTTCGAACCTTTGCGAACATGATTAAATGTGATTAAAGAATCATGTTCGCAAAGGTTCGAACCTCACACCTGCAACACAAAGAAGACAGCATGTTAGCAACGGTTAAAGGGTGAGTACATTTTTTTGAGACACTCTGTATAAATAGGGCCAAGCAACTCTCTTTATTTGATGATTTATTTAGATAATTTTTGGGTTTCACGTTTATGTACGTTCGCTCAAACGTATTAAATAAACAATAGAGTGAATGTATTCATCATTTTTGCTTCACGAAATCGTGTAGGTCATGTTTTAGAATCGTTTCGTCGTACTATTTTCTTTTAAAATACATCGAATTAAGTTTAGTTTCTTTTTAATCGTTTAATAAAGTCCAATGTCTTTTGAATAATCTAATAAGATTCTATTTCTTCTGCATAATCTAATAAAATCCAATTTCCTTTGTAAAATCTAATAAGGTTCTATTTTTTCAGAATAATGTAATAAAGTCCAATTTCTTCTGAATAATCTAATGAAGTCCTATTTCTTCTGAATAATCTAACGAAGTCCTATTTCTTCTGCATAGTCTAATAAAGTTCAATTTCTTTTGCATAATCTAATAAAGGCCAATTTCTTTTGCACAATCTAGTAAAGTTCAATTTCTTTTGCACAATCTAATAAGGTCCAAGTTCTTTGGAAAAATCTAATATTGTCCCATTGCTTTTTATAATAAAATATAATCAAGCTTCATTTCGAATACTTCTAATAACATCGACTTTATTATGCATGTCCTGATTTACATGTTGGTTTCAGAGCCGGAGTGAGAGTCTTCCATCCGTGTGCTCGGGCAGCGGCGGCTTCACGAGTGTTGCAGTGCGGGGTGAGGTGTTGTTGGCACTGGACTACAGCTACAAGGAAGCCGCTCTTCAGTGCAGGGTCATCAAATGTCGTGACATCGCTGCTGTCGACACCAAGCGTGGACGCTCAGACCCGTGAGTTCATCAAAGCTTCCCCTTATATTTTTCTTGATGTCACTAACCACCATCACTACTTTACAAAATACGCGTACCCGTGAGTTCTTGATGTCACCAACCACCATCACTGCCTTACAAAATACGCGTACCCGCGAGTTCTTGATGTCACCAACCACCATCACTACCTTACAAAATACGCGTACCCGTGAGTTCTTGATGTCACCAACCACCATCACTACCTTACAAAATACGCGTACCCGCGAGTTCTTGATGTCACCAACCACCATCACTGCCTTACAAAATACGCGTACCCGTGAGTTATTCAAAGGACGTTTTCCCTCTGCCACCGACCACAACTTCTACCTTAAAAAATACGCGGTGTACCTAAATCTAAATAAAATTTTAACATGTTCCCTAGGGGGACGTTCAGTGCTGAGCTGAACTTCAAAGCTAAAACAGGGAATAAAGTTTAGTTCAACATCTAACTGTATCGCTAAAACTAGTAAAATATGAGCTCTCTGGTTAATCTAAATGCACTAGTTTATTCGGGGCGAGATTATGTATTTAGCATACAAGTTAGCTCATAAAGCATGGCGGTCGATATCCTTGCTACAGCAGTGGTCTCCAGCTGTGATTTGTGGATGATGAAATGAATTAATCAGCAGTAATAAATTAATTTACTGTTACAGTTTCTTCATGTACATCAAAGATGTTATGTTCAGTACAATGATAGCTACGAGCGAACAAACTATACTTGAAGCAAGGTGCTTTAGCTAATTACTACACTATAGTCGTAATGGAGATACGACTTTATGAATATGAATAAAAAATTGTACTGAGACGGCCGGCTCAGAGTCCTATTTTTAGTTCCAGTTCTGGCTATTTCTCAAGTCTTCAAACACCAGCCATTGTACACCACCCGTTTTTTTGAAGGGTTAAAGCAGGGTAGAGTAAGCATTGTTTACTTTCAAGTTAGATCGATTAGTAATGCATTGAGTAAATTGGGTTCATTTATTGCCTTAGGAATGAAGTCCGGCTTCCATTTTTTTGAAAAAGTTGTACTGTGATAGCAGTACCCGAAATATAACATAAGTGTGATTTCTTGATGAAACGCAACGAGGATGCATGATTAATATAAACTAACTCATTACTCTGCTAATGCATGAAAACAAGGAGCGAAGTGTTCTCCCTTCATCAATTTCCAGCCTGTAATTTAATATCATTTTACTTTAGTAATTACTGGAGGAAAGCACGTAACTAAACAGGATTCGTTTTTAACATTTCACCGTTTCTTAATTAACTCTATCAGCTGGCTTGAACACGTGTCTGTAATCTTGCTTCCTGTGCTGCTACTAACCTTCTTTTCTTGTGATAGTGAAGATATTTTTGCTTTAGTGCGCACTTTGCTTTTTTTACAGTGCCAGTCGACGAAATCGTGTTCGCAAGCTGCCCTCGAGTTTGGAGAGAAGTGCTTCTATGGATAGGCACATGTATGGCTCATGCACGTCCCATGTTGAATGATTTGTATCGTGATTCCGCCTGCGTGATTGTCTGTGCGTGATGCCATGTTTTGTTACAGAGTACAGCTCTAGATAATTATTGCTTTGTGTTATTTAATGATTGCGTTAGTGAGTTTAATTGTTGCTGTGCTCTGCTTTTTTGATTGCTTGTCCGTGTTCGAAGGCCTTGTTCGTAAATGAATGCAGCAACTTTTTACTGCACTTGGGTCCGTATAAAATAAGTAGTGCTTGTTCAATCGATAGGTGGCAAGTGCTACTCTACTGATTGCTAGAGCGTGTTTGAATTAATTTGAGCTTCTTCTAGAATTACTCCCTGGGTATATTTGTACTAAATTAACTTCGAATTTTAGACCCCGCTATTACAACGTATTGCGTTCTTTACCTGTAGCACCTCTCTGCATTTGTTATGTCTTGCAGTTGATTTTATCAACTTTGTGTTTTATGAAGCCTCTGTTTTGTAAGTGATCATAGATTTCAAGCTGTGAAACACTTCGTATCTTCACGCTTGTTATAAACTGTCTTTAACGAGTGCAATGGATCTCTGCTTTGTACGACTGAATCATTGTACAATAAGTCTGTTATCAAACACATCTCAATTATTGTTAAACTAATTCTTGTAAAGCTTTGTCTGTTTCATCGGAATTAGAAAACCTTTTACTCCACGGCTATAATATGCCTAAATTGCTCCTGGATTTTACGTTCATCGATGTTGGGCTGAAGTTTATGCGTGTTATTTATTAAAGGTGTAGAAGAATCACGCTTGAGGAATTGATTGCATTGTTCGCTTATTTTTACGTGTAGAAGCTATCACCAATTCATGTGATTATTATTGAGATATTGTGTATACACTCCGTGCTTCAATTTATAAGGCAAGGATTCTCTGACTGAGGAGCATGAACCATCAGTATTATATGCCAATTATGTTTATATCCCTAAGGGGTACGTAACACGTATACGACCGTTCGTGTCTCAAAAAGTTTGAGGTGCGTACAGAGATAGAGTTAGGGAACCTCTGATACAAGTTGCACCACTAATTAACTTCTTTTGAGCAGATACGTGAAAGTTTACCTTCTACCTGACAAGACAAAGGCTGGCAAACGCAAAACAAAGGTCAAGAAACACACTCTCAACCCAACCTTCGATGAGGTCCTCAAGGTTTGTTTGTGCCTTCGTTGATTTGTCTTTGGCTCGTGCCTTCTTTTATTTGTCTTTTACTCGTGCCGTCTTTTATTCGTCTTTTATTCGTGCCGTCTTTTATTTGTCTTTGACTCGTGCCGTCTTTTATTTGTCTTTTACTCGTGCCCTCTTTTGTTTGTCTTTTACTCAATATATGCACACTCATACGCACCTCTGTACAACAGACACATGTACTTTAACGGATTTCCAAAACAACAGACAAAATCTACAGCCGGACACATATACACCTTTATATTTTTGAATGCTTTTTGTTTTCTTTCACGCCGAAATAATTTTAAAATCCTTTGAAAGCTTTTGCTAGTGCATTAAAAATGCCACCGTGAAAGCGAATTAGAAATTGTCTCTCAGGCGCTTCTGGACGGCGTATGAAAATGGTAATCACAAAAAAATACCAGTTAAAGAGGTATTTACTGCTACCCTACATGCTGGGTCGGCTTGAGGGCATGAGGGAGTGAGTGAGTCAGTGAGTGAGTCAGTGAGTGAGTCAGTGAGTGAGTCAGTGAGGGAGTCAGTGAGGGAGTGAGTGAGTCAGTGAGGGAGTGAGGGAGGGAGTGAGGGAGTGAGTGAGGGAGGGAGTGAGTGAGTGAGGGAGTGACTGAGTGAGGGAGAGGGTTTAGGGGACGGAGTTATGAAACTCTCCACCATCTACTCTTCTGATCAAGACGACTTGATCGATAACAAAAAATATCAGAACTTGTCTAGCATCACGTGGATTTATATTGCATCCTTCCACTAGGTATCTATAATATTAAATAAATATTTCACTTAATGCAAGGTTTTGTGTGGGCACTTCAAGTTACGTTATATTTAAATCCTGCTCTCATTACGTGGTTTTATTCTATAGCCTACTATCCTAACTCTGTCAATTTCTCTGTATTGCATTAACAAAAGCTGGCTGCTGAAGCCTCTTGTGCGGTATTGATGTCACCCTCCAGTCTCCCCGCAATTAAATTTGAAGTTTTTCAGACACGAATTTTTGAAAAAGGAGCTGAGGCCTGGCATTTCTTCTGCTGCTGGAGCAGCTCCTTCCTTCAAAGCTTGGGAAGCTTTGACTCTTGTTGTATCTTTTCTGTACATCTCCTGTACTCTCCTGTACTTTACTGCACGTTACTGTACTTTACTGTACGTTACTGTACTTTACTGTACGTTACTGTACTTTACTGTACGTTACTGTACTTCTCCTGTGCTTAACTCTATCTCTCATGTACCTTCTCTGTCTCCTTTCTGTACTTCCTTTTTGCCGTACGTCTTTGTAATAATTTTTTACACAATTTAACCACTTGTTCTGCATTTTATTTTTATTAAATGTTTTTGGAGCATTGTGTTTCTAGCAGTGTTACAGTACATTTTCTGTACTTCTTTCAATATGTCATTTAGTGTTCATCCCGTTTTTTGCTTATTTGATGGTGTCCCTCCCGTCTTCTGCGTGTTTGATGATATCCCTCTCGTCCTCTGCGTGTTTGATGGTGTCCCTCCCGTCCTCTGCGTGTTTGATGAT